>KV723083.1:0-34189 GCA_000500205.2 Phytophthora lateralis | reverse complement strand
TGGCGGCTTCCCACCGGTTTGTTGCTCGTTTTGATAATAGCTAGTTGAGGCGTCTCATTCTAACTATTTATTTGCAATGCTCAGCCGTATGGAGGACCGATGTTTTACCCACCGCCAGGCTACGGACCGATGAACCCGTACGCGATGGGGTTCCCACCTCAGGGCATGCCGTTCGGCGGTCGAGGTTACCCTCGTCCACCTGCAGGAGGTATGCACAACGGCCCACGTGGAGCACGACCTTTCCAGAACCGCAAGTGGGTGAATCCGAACGTCGCCAAGGCCGAAGAAGCTAAGGCAACGGAGGGCAATCCTGAATCGGAGGACGCAGGAGGTGAAGCGGGTGGTGCACCTCAAAACACCGGCCTGAACGCTAGTGTGCCAGCGTTTGCGCCGCGCAACCCTTACTATGCTTCGCAGATGCGGCCGCGCTTCCAGAACAAGACGTGGGTGCGACAGGACCCTGCGAAGGACGAGGAGCTCGACTCGAGCTTGCCGAAAACCCCGCCCCAAGAGCTGCTGGAAAGCACGGAATAGGTGACGCGATCCCGTCGTTTGGCTGCGGTGGCATCTATTAGAGAGCTCCCGAGCAGGAAAGGTCCGAGTCGACAAGACCCAAAAAGCTACTAAAGTGCCTTCGTGGTAGGACTTGCACTTCACAAAGCCACCACGCATCAAGGCAGTTGTCAACAGTGCGGCCAACTAGGTGAAATATATGGTTGTGGAACGGCCACAACTTTTCTTTTCATCATGTTTTCTCTTGCTTAAAACTTTTTGCTAACCGCGTTCAGCGACGTGAACGACCCCAGCCTTTACGAGCAGCGAGGACAGCGCCACCACGCTTGCTTGGTTCTTGAGACTGAGATTGAGAGGCAGAAACCATCGACAACGGCAGTTTGCGGCGTGTTATGCCTCCTCCACGGGCTTGAGACTCGGATTGCGACTGGCCAACGGTGTCTTGGGCGAGAGCGTCTGCCTGTCTTGCAACCTGCGTGAAATCGTGATCACTTTCGACGTCATCCTCTTCGCTTCCCTTTAGTTGCTGCTTCTTGAACAGATGATCGATTTTGTGTTGCTGCGGTAGCTTCGTCTGCTTGGCCCGCTTCTTAGGTGCCTGCTGCTCAGGCTCGGAATCCGTACACAAATCGAGCACACCGCTTGCTTGGGGTGGAGTTGAGCGCTTTCTTGGAGCAGGACTCGTTTTTTTATTGCTAGCTGAGAGTCCACAGCCGTAGCCGTCATCTTCCTCGATATTATCGAGGCTCTTCCGCAGTCGCTTGCGGGTTGGTGGCTTTGCCGCTTTTCTCGATCCTGCCCTACCTCGCGATTTTACGGTTGGTCGCGGGGTCATGTCTTCCTCTTCATCTCCGTCGTCTTCCATCTTGTAGTCTTCATCGCCATCATCCTCAGCTGTTGCAGCAACAGCGTCGTCGTATTCATCATCATCGGAAAGTAACGAGTTACTTGCTTTACGCGCCTTACCCCTCGCTGCAGAACGAGCTGGGACCTGTCGCGTGCCTTTCACTGGTGTCTTCTTCTTGCGTGGACTTTCATCACTCTCATCCTCAAGGTCTGAAAAGACCGATTTCATAGTTGGCTTTTTCTTCGACGTACCTTTCTTCGCTCGGGTAGTTCTTGGTGTTCCAAAGCGTCCGTTTGGCGATTTTGCAGGATTACTTTCGTCTTGGGTAGCCTGCCTGACTTGAAATCCGTCTGCAGACAAACTGTTCCCCGATTGAGAAACCAGCTGAACATTTCCGCTTACGACGTCTTCTTTCTCTTCTCTTTGCAGTGCATGCAACGCATCTGTCTGCTCTTTTTTCTTTCCAACCACGCTAAGGATATCCTGTGCAGACTTGGCATCGCTCTTGGAGCTTAGTTCCCGTTGGGTCTCATCGAGCACGCTGTCCACGAACTCTTGAATAGCTGAAGCATTATTTTTCAAGGTGAACTTCTCCAGTGCAATACCTAGTTGCGCTTCCGGTAGAAGCACGAGCTTCCTCTCAGGAACACACAATTGCTTGCTCAAGATATCCTCGATGGTCACAGCTGCGAGTGGCGTCGGGCGAACGGGACGACCCAACAGCGACTTTTCCAGCTCCGTGCTTGCCTTCTTGTCGGAAGCATTTATACGATCCTTCTTGCGGCGGTAGAAAAGCAAAATGTCGTTGGGGTTGGCTACCTTCCCCACGAACTTTGCACCAAAGCGCTGGTTCACCAACACAGGGAAGCCGGTGTGTTCCACACGCAGACGGATAAGCACCAGTTCTTTCTCCTTTTCACTGTCTCCGATTTCTGGCAACGGAAATGGACTCTCTTGCTGTCTTTGTTCACGCTCTCTTGCACGCTCGCGTTGTCTTTCCTCTTGTTCCAGCTCAGCTTCGTGTAGTAACTCGATCACTCTGCCCTCCAGATACTCGCCAATTCGCTCTGCTACATCGGGGTCGTTTGGTTCCAGTTCCTCAATTTCGCTCAGAATGATCTCGCCCATCTTAAAAGGTCTCACCGTATGCAGTTCACAGTTCGTCGTACGAAAGTTCTGGCCATTAATCTCCAGCACCGCAACATGCTTCGGCTTGGCCTCTCCTTCCACCAACGACGTTGCCACCGATGAACCTGGTTGCGTAATAAAGAAGTTTCCTTTCACGCTCTCCTGCACATCAATTTGACACTCGTGCTCGTGTCCCCAGACCACTAAGTCGATGAAATCCGGGATCACACTCTCGGGCACGCAGTTCTTGGAGCCTCGTCCTTTGTCGTCTCGATTCTGGTGCACCACGAAAATATTGAACCAATTCTCAGCATGCTCCGCTGGTCTTCTGAACACCACCTTCTGCTGTGCAAACATCCTGTTCAACCTCTCATCTCTCATATTACCCAGTCCATAAATCGCCACATTTGTGGACCCCTTGGTCAACAGAACAGGGAACACTTCCACAGCGTCCACCTTATCGCTCTTGCCGAAATAATTCACGAGGTTTGCGGCACTGAGCAGGTCTAGGGCCGCGAGCGACTGCGTGGCGTCTCCTCCTCCCTCCCTCGCCGGATCGTCGTGATTCCCGTGGATGCTGAAGATCGGCAGCTCCACGTTGTAATTGGGGTCCTCGAAGTTCACGGCGCCGAAGTTGGGGAAGTTGATGCTTTGGTCGCTCACCACTTGAAAGTTGACAGCACCGTCGCCCATACAGTGAGTGCGAAGCAGGCGCATGGTCTCGTACAGCGTGCGGCGGCTAGGCTTGTTCTCGTGGAACAGGTCGCCGCCCAGCAGCAAGATGTCCACGCGCTCGCTCTGCGCCAGCTGCAGGATCTCGCGGAACGAGCGGAACGAGTCGTTGCCACGCACCGGGTCCTTCTCTGCGTAGCCCAGGTGGTTGTCCGTGGACAGCAGCACGCGCAGCGTGTCGGCCGACCGCGGACCGTCGTCCTCGGCCTGCGACTGCGACATCGGCGATGGATGTGGACTTTTGACTTGAACGGCGCGAAAAACGCACTAAGTACGAAATAACAAAAGCGGACTGCAAAAAGTTGAAAAGTTGAAAGACTCCCGATGACTGCGACAACGAAAGCAAAGACAGATCATATATCGAGAACTACTCAAAACAGCTCTTTTGGAACTCGAATAAAGTGATCAATAGACCATTCGCTAGAACTTGACTGATCGAGCTACGAATCAGTACCCACGCTATCACAATGCGTAGCACCTAGGATGTCCGCGGTCTTGCATTTCTTGTTCGAAAGCAGGAGGCTCACTGCATCTTCCTGGTCTGAAAATGGTCTTTTCATTCTCTCAGCGAAAATTTTCTCCGCAGCTGCATCACCCACGCCTTCTACCTGACGTAATTCATGAAACGAAGTGGTGTTGATATTTGGCGGACTCAGAAGAGAGCGATATGCGCGACTTGTAAATGGTCCAAAGTAGCGATCAACTTCAGTGATCGAAACGATTCCGCATCGCGGAGGAAGAGCAAATTCGGTTGCTTGAGCTGGCGAAATGAGCAAGAACACATCAGAGAAGTTCTCACTCACAGCTTGTATTGCTCTCTGTACACATTGCTTCGGTCATCTTCTGTTTCGTTTGCAGAGAAACACTTCATTGCACTGGGCTTTGTGGCCGTTAATCATCATTTGGACTCGCATAAATATATCACCAGCTGAAGCACTGACCCCGTCAATGATGACTGTATTCGTGTTGGAAACCTCAACGCCACCGTCACGATTTGAGAGACACGTAGAGCCTTCAGAGCCAGATTTTGTATCATATTGGCGTGTATAGCTTCCACAACCTTGTGTGTGCCAACGAATGACGTTTAAGTGGCCATTAGCGACCGCACCATCCATTGCTGCTGCAGTGTATCCGGGCTCAGTTGGTTCATCTGTTGGATCTTGTGTGCACAAGAAGTGGGGTGTACCGCGAACACTATAGTTAGGGAACTTCACGGTACGTCGTCGCTTTCGAGCCTTCTCTTGCGTTCTCTCTGCCAGTTTGTAGCAGATAGTCGACCATGGACAGCAGCTTCATCAATAACACTAGCGAAGCGATTTTCTTCACTATCGCAGATCCAAAAGAGGTTAATAGTCGGATTGCTGTTGAACTCGGCGAAAAGCCATTGCACCAGATCGAGCAATCCACTTTGTGCAGCAACAAGCATGATCTTCCCCGATACCTTGGCCACATTTTTTTATTGGAGGTGGTTTCCTCACAAAGGCGTCAATCCGCCCAACCATCTGCCGGACTGCAACCACAAGATTTACGGGGGAGGGGCCCTTTTCGGTGGTGAACCAGGAACGACAAGCGCCTTTGCAGTACGCCACGTGTGATGCGCCTCGTAGCCTCCTACCGTCGGGACGTTCGGGTCCACGCAGCCGTACTCTGTGAGCATGACCGGGATGAATGTGCTGCAGTTGGTGACGTCCGTCGAGCAGCTCCAAGAAACCACCGGCGTCGGTGAGCTCCGTCACGTAGCCATCGCAGTATTGGCACCTGTTAAGATCGTACCAATCGGTTTGTCGCTCGAGTCCCGGAAGCTTCTCGATCGAGGCTGCGTCCGACGCCTGGGTTGCCGCGAGATATCGCGATGTTCTGGAGACAGTGCTACCGATCTCAGCATTCGACATGGTGAATTCGTGGGGTGAGAATGTGCCGACGGTGTTCGTGCAGGCGAGTGGTCCATCGTTGCTCAACTTTAGCCTCAAATCGGTTGCAGGTTGATACGGTTCGGCACCGATATTTGGCCCGAGTGCGTTAGTAGGTATTGGCGCAGCAAAGCCAAGCTCGTGAGTGAAGGTTAGTTCACCACAGCTGTGAATACACGTGCAGACCACACGCTTTTTCGCAGTAAAGGCAACTTCAACCCACCGACCATCACTCTACTTATCAGATTCGACGGGTGGGCGACGCGGGATCTCGTCAGTCCAAAAGCCGCAGCGCCATCATAGAAGCGAAGCTCGTCGTCCCTCCTGATCCTCTCTCCCTCCGCATCGTTCCATTCTCGAATCCGCCATGGAAGTGCAGGAGCGAAGGAACAGCGACATTGACGTGGACGTGGAGGCGGCCACCAAGGACCTCCAGGACTCGCTGCAGCTCTCGAACCAGGACGAGGACGGGGAGATGGAGGGGGCGGAAGCTGAGCGTCGAGAGACGCTGCGCACGCTGCGTTTGGCCTTCGTGGGCAACGTGGACAGCGGCAAGTCTAGTCTCATCGGCACGCTTATCAAGGGGGATCTGGACGACGGCCGTGGCTCGTCCCGCCAGGCCATTTTCCGCCACAAGCACGAGGTCGAGTCCGGCCGCACCAGCAGCGTAGCCACGGCATACCTCGGCTTCGACGAGGCCGGGGAGCAGATTCTGTCCAAGCGTTCGGGGAAGTTGATCCCCTGGGCGGAGCTGGCTAAGATGGCGCACAAGCGGATCCAGCTCATCGATCTGGCGGGCCACGAGAAGTACCTCAAGACGACGGTGTTTGGACTCACAGGGATGCAGCCAGACGTGGTGGTCGTGGTCGTGGGCGCCAATATGGGCGTCAAGAGGATGACCAAGGAGCACCTGGCCATTGCGGTGGCGGTGAGTTGCTGTGGTTATACTTGATCTGTAAAGAGGAGGTAGGAGCTGATTATGGACGGTTTCTTGCTATGTAGCTGGAGATCCCTATTGTTGTCGCGCTGACGAAGATTGATATCGCCCCGAAGAATGTGGCGAAGGAGACGCTGACGACAGTTCGTCAGGCATTACGACACTGTAAGAGCTGTGGAGATTCACGGGTGAATGGTGGCTGGATACCATACTAACTGATGTGTGCTATTTGCTGTTTGTTAGACGGCAAGATGGCGATGCTGGTGAAGACGACTGAACAGGCCGCGACGGCAGCGAAGGGCTTACCGTCGAACCGTATTACGCCGATTTTGCCGATTTCGAACGTCACAGGGGACGGCCTGGATAATCTCCGCCGGATACTGTACGAGACGTCTCCGTCGGCGTTGTTTAAAGCGGGGCTTTCCGCCTCGACACTCGCTACGACCAAGTCCATCAATAAAGAGGAAAGCATTACCGTGGGGTCGCCTACCGCTGTTGGTGAGTCCAATCAGAAGGCAATATTTGCGAGCGACGTCGTGGAAATGCCGATCGACGAAACGTACCAAGTTCCGGGAGTGGGCTTCATCCTGGCTGGGACATTAGTGACGGGCACTTTCAAGGTCAATGACGCATTGCAGATCGGCCCCGACTTCAATGGCGGTTTTCACAAGGTCACCGTGCGCAGTATGGAGTCGATGTACATGCCGCTGAAAGAGCTTGTCCCAGGACAAACTGCAGCTCTATCTGTGCGCTCGGTTAACAAGAAGTTCGTGCTGAGTCGGGCAACCTTCCGCAAGGGGATGATTTTGCTGAGTCCCGAAATCAAGGTGAATGACTACGTCTCAAGAGTGTTCGAGGCTCGCGTGGTGATCCTGCACCACCAGACTACCGTCACCGTCGGGTACCAGCCAATGGTCAATTGCCGAACGATTCGACAGACGGCGGAGATCATCTCAATTGAATCGAACCAGGAGGTCATTCGTACAGGGGACCGAGCACTCGTGCGATTCCGATTCATCCATGCGCCCGAGTTTTTGAAGAAGGGAATGCGTTTCGTTTTCCGCGATGGGCAAGCGAAAGGAATCGGGAAGGTCGTTCGGATAGTCCCCGCCGAGCAATGTGAGACACTGTAAGAAAGCACCGACGAGCGGAAAGTATTCATATGAGGTACGAACCAATTCATTATGTTTGCAGACGCGATTATATATCAATCGGTAGATTGTCACTGCTGTTGCTGTGGAAAAGCAGGTCCAGCATTTCCTCTTCTTCTGCCGTGTACATGTCCTGAAGCGGTGAGCGTCGCCCCAGTGCGAGGAACATTTGTTCGATAAGGCAGATATTAGACTGTACGTCCACGGAGACCTCTTCGCCTTTTGCTGTCGCCTCTTGCGTAAAATGCTGGACGATACACTCTATCAACGGAGCGACATATCGCTTCTGCTGCATTTCACTTAAGTGCTTCTCCACGACTGCAAATATTCATGGTTAGCGTTGCTCCACGAAGAGTGAATAGTAATGCAAGATTCGACGTACGCTCGTGAATCTCCTTGGCGTGGGAGCTGCAACGGTTCTCGGCGATCTGAACGAGCCATAGAGAAAAAAGTTAGCAAGGGATAACGATGTGAACTGGTTTGCAGGTATCAGATACCTGAAGAATAAGGAATTTCTGTACTTCGCCGAGTATTTCCTCGCTGGCAAATGAATCGCTCTGTCATCCAAGAAGAACAATCGGGTGCGTAAGTACACAAGGTTAACCCTTCAACTCGAATCGCGATCAACGCACCTTTGCTTGCTTCTTCTCATTCTTGGTCTTTTTCCCTGGTGAAGGTGCTGAATCGACCATCGGCATTGGTACTGTAGTTGGTGGAACTGCGTCTGCCTGAAATACCCCTGCTGCTGGCGCTGACGGAGTGGGGGTGGTCACATCTTGCTGCTCAAACTTGTATTTACCGCCTTGCTCAATTTTTTGCTCGACGTTTTGAGCAACCTTCTTCTCGGTGTTGTACTCAGTCTTCTGTGGCTCACTTTCTTGAACAGCCTTGTTTGCTGGAACTGCACCCTCCTTCTCGACTGCTTCTCTTGGTGAGCTATCAGTCGCGCAGAAAGGTGCCTCGACTGTACCTGCAGGGGTCACCACTTCCGCTGCTTCGGACGAGTGGCTAGTATGCGGGGGCGAAGGACGGTCAGATGTTACTGAATACATATCTCCTTCAGTGTCGTGGCTTGGAGCGCCAACCGCATCGGCAGGGCGATTTTCTTCGACTGGGGCTTCCGGTACCAATTCAGGCTCGGGTGTCTTGAAACTTTCAACGGCGTTGTACGACTCCACGTGGTTGTTGCCATCAAGCTCAATAGGCGTCACTTCCGTATCGCTGACTGCAGGTCCCACTACGTCGGCAGGCTGCGTTGGGAGCTCGGCGACGTGAGCGATCTCCATATTTCGTATCGAGCAATTCCTGTGAGCTTCTTGCTGGTGCAGTCGATTTGACAATGGCAACTGTAGGCAGAGCTTGCCTCTATCTGCGCAACAAACAGGAATAGTAGTGAATAAGACGCGAAGCATCCATGTCCCTAACATACAACAAGTTGACGTTTCATTTAGAGTTAGTGCCACCCTGTCTAGACAACGGTAGCAAAACCTTCGAACCTGTCCCAATATTTGCAGCGACAAGCGGCAACGCTCTTATAATCTCCAGCTTCTGCGCCTTACTTGGTCTTCTTCTCTTCTCCAGTGTTGGACTCCATGGCAATCACAGATTCCTGAAGCGCAGTGAACTCTTCCTGCGCAAACTCCAAGAACTGTTTGGCGTTAACGCCGACGCACGGGTCCACAAGCACATTCAGGCCAAGGTTATCGCCCATCGATAGGATGGCCACACCAAGGTTCACGTACGGCGGCGGGGGCACAAAGCCGTAGAATCCTGAGACTTGGCTCTTGCACAAACTCATCTCCACCACGCTGGCACGGACGTTGGTTATCGCGACCGAGATACGGCCCGTAGTGAAGTGCACGATGAATCGCATGACCGGCGCCGGCAGCATCGAGATGAGGTGGCTCGACCAGTACACGAAGTACTTCTCCAGCGAGTTCTTGGCCTCGTTCATAGCTGCCGTGACTGTGTGCAGACGCTCGCCAGAGTCCTCAATGCCGACCGGGAGGTCGATCACAAGCGATGAGAAGCGGTTGCTAGTGTGGCGGATGACCTCTGTGCTGGAGCGCATGTCCACGGGGATAGCGCAGCGCACCTTGAGCGTCGGCGCCACCGAATCACCGACAGCCAGCATCGTCTTGCGCATGGCACCGGCCACGACGTTCAGCATCACGTCGTTCACCGTAGCACGGAAGTGCTTGCCCACGGCCTTGGTCGTCTTGACCGAGTAGATCATGTTGTAGGACAGACGTTTGAGCTTGCCACCGGGGCGCTTGAACACGGTGGCCGGCTCGCGTCGAGCCACCAGCGCGAACATGTGGTAGGATATGATGTACAGCGACCAAATGCAGACATAGAAGAAGACCAGGATGTCCTTCAAGGTCTGGACAAGAGGTTTGCTGGGCTTCTTGGCCTTGTGATTCTTCTTGTGGGCCTGCGCGCGCTTCTCCAGCATGGCATCGAACATGGCGCTCTGGTCGCTGAGCTTGGCCATGGCTGTGGCCAGAGACGCTCCGTCGCCCAGGCAGTGGTGCACCTTCCAGCCGACGCTGGTAACGCCAGGGTTGCCCTTGGGGTCGTGGATCACGTGCATCTCCCAGAGCGGCTTGTCAAAGTCCAGCGGCGAGTTGACCAGCGCCGACTCGACGTACGACATGGTGGTCTCGCCCTCCTCGACCGTGTGCTCCACAACGTTCTGCGCCACGTCGTAGTCGGGCAGCTCCACGTACTTGTACACGCCCGTTTGGTAGTCGCCGCGCACGACGCTGCGCCAGCGCAGGAAGAAGGCGTCGTGCAGCAAGCGCGCGCGCAGGCGCTCCACGTACTCGTCCTTGGTCATGTGGCCCTCCACGGTCAGCACGGACACAGGAATGGACAGGTTCGACGGAACCTCCGTCACGAGCGTCGAGAGCCCAATGTTGCTGAGCTTGCGCGTGAGCTTGCGGCGCTTGGAGGAGCCTTCGTCGTCGCCCGCGCTCTGGCGCTGATGCGAGACGGTGGACACGACGCCCGAGAACGCCAGCACCAGCACCAGCGCCATCAGCAGCAGAGGCGCATCGCTCAGCGTGGGTCCGTTAGCCGCCATGCGGGTCAGTAGACTGTTCTCCATGTCCATCGCTGTATCGGTCGCTTGCGGAGATTCTTTCGTCGAAGGCCTTTTCAGGAATGGCGGACCAAGTGAACCCAAGCGGCCGCCAGATGCGTGCGTTTACAGAGCGCTGCAGCAGTTTTGCTGTAGTCTAGAAATGATAACCTTCCATAAACAATACAAAGAAGATACCTGTACGTTACGTTTTTTCTAATTTGAGGACTTTGTTTGGAGATACCATCTCTAACTAGATTTAACTCAAAATTTTATATTGACAATGAATTCTGTAATAGGCAGTGTAAAATGGAACGGTGACGCGCCGTCAGATTCAGCCAATCTGTGCTCGAGTAGGCGTGCGACATGTGCATTGACATCAACATTTCGGAGTGCGTCGGCGATCCTCTTGGACAAGCAAGGGCAGTGCACTTTGGCCCGCCGCTGCATTGCTTCAGCAGGAACTTTGACTCGACTGCTGTCACGGCGGTGACTCAGGCTGAGTGCCGACCGCTTTATGCGCGGCCGCTTCAGGAGCGCCAATATGGCAGTGTGCAAGCCTTGCGCCAGCGCTCTCGCAGACAAAGGCAACGACATGGTGAAGCAAATGACTCAAGTGCCGGGGAAATTCTTAATCGTGTGCTGCGAATAGTGTCGATATGCTGTGGTCGCCCCCCGGAATGCTGGGAGATGCCAGCACTACATGTAGGGGTCTACCAATGTCGCCACAGTCTTCCAAGAAGTCAAAGAAACCTAAACCCGCCCAAGTCGCCACGTTACCATTCGCCCTGCATTCACTAAGCGCCGATGAGAGCTTGAGACGTACGAGTCTTTAGCGTTCAACCTCACGCTGGACATCAACAGGAAGTACTGCAACTGATGGGATGTCGAGTTTTGCAGCTCACATGGTCTTGATGCGTCACCGCTTGGAGAACGAACGGTTGAGCAAGGTTGAGTGAATGCTGCGTGGCGTGACGGAGGATACCTTTGGGGTGCCGATTCTCGCGCTCGATCGTTAACCAAACTGCCTCAACACCTGCGAGCGGTGGCATTTTCAAGTTCGCGATCTGTCTTGACAAAGTAAGATTTTCGTGTACAATTAAGAGTTTTTGAGTGTCGGCGTTTGTTGCGGAAAGTGCGGATGCGGGCCGCGACGGCAATGTCAAAGCACGTCGAATTTGTGGTGCTCTTCATGGAGAAGGGCGGCGTCATCTGGACGATGACGTGGTTTATTGCATTTTTTTTGCCGAGACAGACTTGTGCTGCTGTTTGCTATGTCACTTGGGTCAGCGAGTTCCTCAGTCAATTGAGACGCCGTCTCGTTGCCGGCACGTTCCCTCACGCAGGAAGTGATGAAGCGCTGCTGGCCTAACTGATTGGATTGAGGCTCACATAAAAGAAAAGTACATTGCAAAAGTAGTGGACGCACTTTTGGATGACTGTTAGATGAACAGTGACGGCATTCGTACTCCAGTTGGTGAATGTACGGCAGCGTTATTAATAGGAATGGGTTCGTTAAAACGATTCCTGAATATTTTAGTGTGCATAGCTCCAAGTTGGAGCCTCCAACATCAGATTTTTGAGGGGCAGGTTGTAGATCAGTTATACAATTGTTATCTTATCTACTATCTTGAAAATGTCGAATGGCCATGAGTCTATGGACCAAGTTTGGCAAAACTCGTAGGTGACTATGACATGTAGTAACATGAACTATTTTGGATGACTGACAATTTGTATTGGCAAATTTTAGCAGGAATTCACAATACGGTACACGGTACCTTCGCTGAAGTACGGGGATTCATACATCGGGGTTGTTTTAGCCATCAAAGAAAACAGAGTTCCCATTTACACTGACCAGAAGCAGCATTCGCAGCTAAAACGGCCACGCCTTCTCGAGATGCGTGGGGAAATGGTCGTCGTTTATCGGTACTTCGGTGCGGCCAAAATTGTCCTGGTTGTTGAGTGCAGCACGAGCTGTGTCCGTGAGCTGACCCCACATGATCAAATCCTGGACTTCGCCAGAACCATAATAGGGCCCTAAAGCAGCGCACTCCATGGGGGGCATTAAACGATAAAGTGTTGGGGTGGTGCCATTTTTAAGCACCTCTGCAGGTACATACTTGTGGCCATACTTGTTCTCGGACGTTGATAGAGACAGTCCCAACACTTTCGGGTTTTCTAGTGTAGGGTTGTCGATCCACACAACAGCGTTAGACCAATCGTGACGCCAATATGCACGTTGATCCCAAAAGCCCTTCGGGAAGTACCAGGCGTACATGATGGCCCAGACGTCGTTGTACCATTCAGCACGGCCGTAGACCTGTGAGCCCAATATAGGACCCGTACAAGCGGAAGTACCCTTGGTTCCTTTAAGGCCTCCGCTGGTCTCACCCGCAGAGTTCACAGCGGGGTACGGGACGCATCCGTCTTCAGTGTCAATGTGGAGTTCCGGCTTGAACTTGACGCCAGATTTTTCGGAGTTTGTAACAGGGTCCGGTTGAGGGAACGGCTATACTTTGTCGTGGTCAATCGAGGCGGCCTCGACGGAGAAGAACGCGACAGCCACGACAACGAAGAGATGTCCGATGTTCATCGCTGGAGCTTGGGGGCTGAGTCGTACGTTAGGAGTAATTTGTGGTTGGCTCAAAGAAATCAAAAGTGAGCTTTTGGTGATTCCTTCCCAATGGCTGGCAGCCAGAGCCAGTAGGATATCTTCGAGGACGCCAGAAAAACTCCACAACAACACAAGTTAATCCACAGCGATAGTCTTACTGCACAGCTTTGGAACCGAGTCATCCACCGCATACATGCTATCTGTATGTATTAACATTAATACATGGTGTGTTAGTGGTCATCATCCAGGGTGACGACCACACAGTGCTGACAAGGTAGGCCGATCGGCACCATGAACAACAAAAACGCTGTTTATAATATAAAGGAGGGCGAAATCCAATTTTCTATATTAGTGTGACGAAACATTGGTTTCTACAATTCGGTCAGGGTTAGGCATAATACATGTACAGAGTTCGTCGGCCAAGGGAGAATGGTCGGTTCGATAAATAATATAAGGTTAAAGGGTATTGATATGCCGGTAGTGCTTGGCTATGAAACAATATGTACTAACTTTGCAAGGTAATGGAATGATGTGGTTCTCCCTTTGCTGCGAAATCTGTACTCGTTTTAGAGTAACATAACACGTTTTAAGGCAACTTCACTAGTTTAGTGAACTTAAAGGCTTGGATGATTCATTCAATCGTCATCATCCGCGGTGATGATCAGTGGCCATTGACCACTTATGTGATGACCACCCAATCAGGAGAGCAACCGAAACCCGTACATTTTCTACAATGCTATGAACAATCGCATATACCCTTTGATCCTCGGCGCGTGAGTAAAATGGAGGGAGACGGGTCGTCACCAGATATTTAGGAAACAACACCAGAGCTTTTGGAGGGATCACCAGAGATTTAAACCAAAACCCCGACCCCTTGGTCGGGGAGAAACACCAGAGATTTCGGAAATGCCACCAAAAGAATGACAGGAGAAGGTATTGCAACACCAACAACTGGTACGTGTAGTGGTGTATTTCGTCAGGCTTGCAATATACCGGCTAGTACGCATTCTACTATTTTCGATATGCAGTGAAAACATTAGAGTCAGAATGGTGTGGGGAAAGTCATGTACATGTAATTTTAAGGCACTCGATCCGATTAAACACAATTGAGCAAATATTCCCACATTAACTCGTCGACTGGTTAATAAAGAAAAACGCGATATCGTCATGCACGATACCGCATCTATCCACCGTTTCACGGACCACCACAACACAGGGCACGCCTCCGCTCGTGTCAGTAACACAGGGGTAACTGCCGCTCCATGCACAACACAATGGAGATGCAAACGTCCGTCCACTTGAGGCTCAACGACAGCATTAAACCAAACCACGCGACCATATACTCCTCTCTTGCGCTCCAAGTAATTGCGGCTAATTCGGGTAGACGAGCTATCACCACAGTGTAGCAAACCCTGGGTAAACGCGCGAACGTTCCGCTCGAATACTTGTGCAGCCAACGCAGGGTGCGTATTAGAAACCCGTAGACGCGCACGTGCAGGTCGGGAGGCAAGTCTGAAAATGCACACGTGTTTCGTGCAAACGGGGAGGACGGTCGTTGAACGCTTTTAAGTGTCGAAGCTAAGCAACGCGATGCAACAACAGGTCGTCGTGCTCGGGCGGAGCAATCGTCACCCAATGTTGACCAACTCCATATTGATATCGCATCGCCCCAAGTTTCGAGGGCATTGCTGTACGGTCGTATGGAGAAAACGGAACAGTTCCTCCAACCAAAGAAAGCAATCAGAGGAGAACTGCGTTCAGCTTAATCGCGTGAGAGCGCTCAGGCTGATCTTTTGCAAGCTGCAAAGCCTCTCTAAACTCAGGCGCGCTCGCTAATTTTCCAAATGCCCGTAAGGTACTGCCACGTGTGGCTCCAGTTTGAACAGCATTTCTCACAGCAGTATGGCGCTGCATCTGGTTAAACAGCAGCGCCAAAACCCAAGTCCATTTCTCGAATCGTCCATCCGAGTAGTGCATGAAATGGTCAATCACCGAGCGACGTAATGGGCCGGATGGTAGCGGGACAGACCCCGTTAAAAAGAGATCAGGAAAAACGTCAGCGAGCATTTTAGCGTTTTCGTGCGATTCCACCACCGGAGAACAACTCCGTTTGATAGGTATAATTGGGAAGGAAGTGCTGTCGACTGGACGGGCTTCTGTCAGTGAAGAATCCTCGGCGCTGGGTACTTGCGATTACGCGCGTCGACTGCCCCGTGTACAACAGAGGTTGTCTCAGCATGTGCGGGAAGCACCGCCGATTGTTGCACGACCACGTTTTGCCTTAGGTCACCCGTATCATCCATTTGCTCGCTTCCAACGCCCTGAATTACATTGGCCCCAAACCGCTCTGACGTTGCAAGATCACACAAAGCACTGACGTCTCTGAAGTCTGCTACATTAGCCTTGATCGCGTTCTCCAGGTCTCCTAGCTGTCGTCTACGTTGTCCACCGTCATCGCCCGAATCTGTTCTTTCGTCAAAACGTTATTCACCTCGCCAAGCACACGAGCCATTCATAAATGGTATCGATCGGAATCGAGTAATGAGCGCAATATTTTTCCTTTGAATTCGCCACTCTTCTTCAGGCCCGACAAATGTTACACGCGGCATACAATCTGGCGCAACTCGGGCAACACGGCGGTAACTTTGCCCGGGCCGTCGGACGGGAAGCATAATGTATGACCACTAGAATGCTTCCCCGAAATGGAAATATCCATACTAAAAACTCGCACAGGAGCGATACAGTCCAGAGCAATCTGGGTTAGCTCCGGCAGCTCGTCAATACGGACATAATCATGCCCGCTAGCAACACTAAATGGACTTCTACGCGGGTCTCCGCTGCACATCTCGCAAAGCGGTATTGACTCTATATCGCGATCCAACTCCGGGATCAAGTTGTACACTTTGTCACCATCAAAATAAACCTGACGGAATCTGCGCACGATCGCCTCGGAGCAATCGTCAAACAAAGCCGCACCTTGCTTGCCATCCAACAAAACGATCTCATTTCCCGCAATGCACAGAACACAACCTTGTCGCCTTTTCTTTTCGAAGTATCACTCGTCCACACAAAGCGCAGGTCCATATATCAGTCGACGCTGACTCATTGTCGTATGCGAGTTCTTGGCACTCCTCCAAATCTTCACGCTCAGGGTAGTCGTCAAAAAAATTCTGCAGCGCTCGCGCGGGACCTTCCCTTCGTCGCCGTTCAGTTGCTCATCGCCAAAGATGAAGCTTTCCTATCCCAGGATTATGATACACATTGAGTTGTGTGGGCCACCTGGGTTCGTGCTCATCAGTATGCCGTTTCCAAGGTTTCGCACACCAACTTGGTGTTCCACCACACCGCTCAATCTTTGCCTGCACACGTGGAACTCTTGAAAGGGGGCGATCGGACGTTCCTCCTGCCGCCAAGATGCAGCAGCCCAACTACCCGCCGCGCGGATTTCCGGGCCAGGCCCCTCCCCAGCAGCAGCAGCAGGCGCCTCACAGCGGCGGCGGATACGCGCCTCCCAACGCCGGTGCGTGCGTCGGCCAGAGTTGTAACGTACCTTGCCACGTCGGCACTTAACCGTTTGCCGTTACGTAACTCCGCAGGCTTCCAGCAGCAGCAGCAACAACAGCAGCCGATGTCCCAGCCCACAGGTGCGGCAATTAACCGCAACCTCATCACAATTTCCGCTTAACTATCTGCTTTTTTTGCGGTCTGGAGCAGGCAACTTCCCCGGTCGAAGCTTCCCGGGAGTGCAGCAGCCTCAGGCACCTCACTCAGGCTTCGGCGGTCGTTCGGGCTTCCCTGGTCAGGCCCAGCAAGTGCCCGCCCCAGGTTCCCAAGGATCCTTCCGGCCAGGCCAGGCTGGGCCTCCCGCTCCGGGCTCTCAAGGTTCTTTCAGACCCGGCCCGCCGGTCCCTGGCTCGTTCGGGCCCAGTCAGCAGCCGCCACCAGGTTCTTCAGGTCCGCTATCGTCTGGCGGCAACAGTGGAGTCCCGCAGGTGAACCGGGGGGGGCCTGGAACTGCGCCAGGACGCAGCGCGTACCCGGGCCAAGGTCGGCCCGCTCCAGGATCGTTCAACAATGCGCCGCCCGCAGCGGGGGGACCACTGTCATTCCAGTCTGGCCCTCCTGGAGCTGAGGGACCGCCGCGCCAGCAGTTTCAGCAGGGACCTCCTCCTGCTGGAGGACAGCAGTTTGGCAATGCGCCGCCACCGCCTGGAGGCCGTCAAGGGCCCCCGCAATTTGGCCAGCAGCAGCAAGGACCGCCGCCGCCGCAGTTTGGCGGCCAGCAGCAAGGACCACCCCCGCCGCAGGGAGGAGCAGCACCGTACCTTCAGCCAAACCGTAATGCTGGACCGTACCCACCTGCGCCTGGAGCGGCGGCCCCACCTTACGGTGCACCTGGAGCTCCGGGCGCATATGGACAGCCACAGCAGGGAGGTTACCCTCCACAACAGCAGCAGCCTCAGGCCCCACAGGCGCCAAAGCAGCGGATTGACCCAACGCAGATCCCACGACCTGTCGTCGCGGCGGAGCGTGTGCAGTATGTTGCCCGTGGACACACTGTGACTATGCCTCCACCGGCATCGAGCGACTATGTGTGCGTGGACGAAGGATGCTGCAACCCGCGCTTCATTCGTCCGACCCTAAACCACGTTCCCGCGACGAAAGATCTGCTGAAGCAATGTGGTCTGCCATTGGCTGCTGTCATCTGTCCACTTGCTGACTTGCAAGAGGACGAGCTGCCCATTCCACTGGTGGACTTTGGGCCCACGGGTCCGCTACGATGCACTCGTTGTGCTGCTTACGTGAGTTCATTTACCAAGTTTATCCAAGGTGGTCGCAAATTCGTATGCAACATTTGTCAGCTTAACAACGACACCCCTCGCGACTACTACTGCAGTGTGGACCAGTACGGCAAGCGTCGCGACATCCAGGAACGCGCAGAGCTGTCGCGCGGCTCGGTGGAGTACGTCGTGCCTGCTGCTTACACTATCCGTCCGCCACAAGAGCCCATTCTGGTTTTTGTTCTCGACGTGTCGCTCTTTTCGTTCCAGACAGGCTTAGCAGCGAGTGCGCTCCAGACGATTCAGTATTTGCTTCCATCGATGGCACAGAACAAGCGCAAGAAGGTGGGCATTGTGACTTTTGACACGGCCGTGCACTACTACCGGATGGACAATGGGTCTTCTTCCATCTCGATGAGTATCTGCCCCGATATTGATGACCCAGTGGCACCGTTGCCTCCTAGTAGCTGGCTTGTTTCGATGGACGACCCCGCCGCAGCTGATAAAATCACGGAGTTGTCGGATGTAATCACACGCTCATTCGAAAACACTACAAAGAATCAGTCGGTGTCGGGTGCTGCACTGTGGAGCGTGGCCGATGCCCTGTCGGTTTCAGGTGGGCGAGTAGTGCTGCTTCACGCTGGTGCACCTCGTGTGGGTGTTGGCCGAGTGAAACGTGAAGAGGTGAGCGGTGCTTACGGTACAACCAAGGAAGTGGACCTATACACGCCGGAGGAAAACAACGCGTACGAGGCTCTCGCTCGCCAGTGTGCTGAGAACCACATCTCGCTCGACGTGTTCTCAGTTGCGAACACATTTGCGTCGTTGGCTGATGTTGGTCGTCTGTGCGAGTTGACCGGTGGCCGTGTCCAGTACATGCCTCAGTTCGAAAAGGAGCCTTCGAGTAATCGACACCACCTTACCAGCATGATGCAACGGCTTGTGGACCGCGATGTTGGTTATGAGGCTGTACTTAAGGTACGATGCAGCGCAGGACTGCGTGTGGAGCACTCATATGGAAATTTCTTTAATGTTCGCGGTGGCAATGCATTCACGACGGATGAAATGGAGTTTGCTGTGATCGACCAAGACCGTTCGATGTGCGTGACGTTCGCATACGACGAGCCATTGGCTGAGGGCACAGATGCGTACATCCAAGCGGCACTATTGTACACACGCAGTGACGGCTTGCGCTGTGTTCGAGTGCATAACTTGGCGCTACAGGTGGAGCCTCTGCTGTCGAATGTTTTCCGTTTTGCTGATCTAGACGCAACTTGCTCCGTGTGGCAGCGCTCAGCAGCGCGCCAGTTCGTGAACAAACAGCTCATGCGTGCAACGCCTATGGCAGTCAAGGAGTCGCTTGTCGACCAGTGTGTGACTGTGTTGTTCAACTACCGCAAGTATTGTGCATCGTCTTCATCTTCGGGACAGCTCATCTTGCCCGAGTCGCTCAAGCTGTTGCCGCTTTACACGCTTGCTACGCTCAAGAGTCGTGCGCTTAGAGGAAATCTCGTGGGCAATCCTCCGCGTGGATTTATTGATGTACGTGCAGACGAGCGAGTTATGATGATGGGACTGCTCAACAGCCTCCCCGTCGAGTTCTGCGTCTCGGCGGTGTATCCCAAGCTGTACAGTGTGCACGATCTGGCAGACGATTGCTGTACGCTGGACGAGGATGGCAAGTTTATTCTTCCCCCTCAGCTGCCACCGACGGCCGAAAAGCTGGACGAGGAGGGCATTTTCCTGCTACACTCAGCCATGTGTTGCTACATTTACATTGGCCCCAAGGCGTCACCCGAGTTGCTACTCGATCTTTTTGGCGTAGACCATGCTGACACAGCCGAACAGACTCTGAACCTGTTCGAAACGCTCGACAATGAGGCTCCTGAGAGCGATGGTGATGGTATGAGCGCTCGTGAGCGAGTGCGCTCGCTTGTGGAGTACCTGAATTCTACGATTCCGATCTCACAGCCGTTGGAGATTCTGAGTAAGAACGACTGGCGTGCGAACCGCTTCATGAGCGCGCTTGTAGAGGACCGCACGCGCAACGACGTATCGTATGTCGAGTTTCTGGTCCAGGTGCACAAGAAGATTCAGTACAAGTTCCACTAGACCTGAAATGAGAAAGAGTGTGCTGGCCGATTAGGTGGGGTGAAGGGCGATGCAATGCAAAGGAGGCTGGGCATCGAGTAGAAGACGAAGCAGCTTTGTCTTCCTTGCTCGTCATCAAATACAGTGCGTTTTGGCAGCATTGTAGTGACTCCCATTGTTCAGTTATAGACATAGGCGACGTAGCGGAGATGTCAACATTTACTTGGACAGCGCGGTGGTGATTCTGTTGTCATCACACTTGCTATGCAATACCTAAATCCATGGTGTCCATCCCTCATACATGACACAGAGGTTGTCGGTTTTCGTAGACTCGTCGATGAGCCACGATGCTTGCTGCTCCACAGTCAGCACGGGCGGAGCATCAGTCATTTCAGTCACCGTGCCGGACAACTTCTCCTCGATACGTTTGAGAACTTGTAGGCCGTACTGACTCTTTTCCTCTATGCTTTGAGGAGAGTTGACAGTCAGATCGTAAGAACTGCTGTCGCTGTCACTGCCGATAGCCAACACAGCACTGTTCCCTGACTCTAAGGCGAGAGGCGCGTCTCCGGTTTCACGCTGCTCTTCTTCGTCACCTCCATCAGGCGGGAGAATCCCTCCACTCGTTAGGCGATTCTCGTCTTCCGCACTTGAAAATCGATCCGCCATTTCAGTTGCCTCGAAAAACAGCTTCACACACCCGCGTACGAGATCTCGACCCCTTACGAGCAGCGACACCGACGCTCCATCAGGCGTGCCTTCGGATTCGAACTGACTCTTGACTACGTGAAGTGTCTCAACCAAATCAAGCAGCAACTGAAGAAGTGGAGGCTCGTGTCTACCACCAACTATCAACAGTTTGTTGGCATCTGCATCAAATTTCCGCAACGCTAGATCAATGTGACCGACCGTTTCTCGAAGGGCAGTACACACCTCCCCGTGTCTTTCGAGCACACCCTCCAGCTGCTGCAGGTGGTTAACTGACCGAATACTGCGAAGTAGAATCCTTACTAGACGATCATTTTCCATAAACGTGTATCCTGGCACCACTGTGGGGGAAGAACGCCCCGAAGACAGCGAATCAAGCTGCTCAGTCTGCAGTTGTCCTTGGCGACGGACGCTCTCCGATCCCGTAGTTGCAGCACCGACTTGGTTCTGTTTTGAAGGCGTCTTAAATTTGTCAAACCCCTTGAGTAAGTAACGCATTTCCTTCACATGCTTGCCCAACATCCGTGCGGTCTCCCTTGCTGCATTCTTGTATTGGTCACAAAGACTGCGGAACTCGAACTCTGCGGAACTCTTAGTCGAAACGAGGGCGCTGTGTATGGTCTGTTTTTGCGTTATGTCGTCTTGAAGTGCAGACACACAAGTATCAAGATCATCAATCACTTTGCTTGATGATTGTAGCCTCGACGTAGCTTCTGACACTTCCTGTAGAAGGTTTCTCCCAACAATATTCACTTCCAGTGTCATTTGCGCAGCCTCCGGCATAAGCTCACCAGATGATGTCTCGATAACACTAATCCCCTGAACGAGATCCGCCAAAGCCCGCCCGTAGTCGAACAGTGCCACCACCTTGCCGTAGTAAATTTGGACGAATTCATGCAAATTCTCGTTAGCAGATTGCTCTTCAGTGCGGAGAGCGCTCAAGTTCGAGGCAAGGTAGTCCATTTGCTGCGCCAATTCCAACACATTTGCTTCAACAGTAATTTGGTCCGTGAGCAATGCATTTAGGTAGGGTACTTGTGATGACAAGAATGTGAGCAACTGGACTTGGTTCAGGATGGGAACTTGAACCAAATCAGTCTCAGTTGAAGGATGGTTAGCTAACCATGATGCATATCGAACACGTCGTTCATGCTTCTTCCGAAGGGCCAATATTCTTTGTGCCCACGAATCCGACTGGGATACAATCCACTGCTGAATCCACCACGTTTTGCAAACATTCATCAGCTTCGTGATAGATTTGCAAACAACATCCGCTTGTATCTCTGGCTTCTCAGTTGTTTGACTCAGGGTAGACGGCAGTATCTCCAGGATTTCAGAACTGTAAAACGTAGTCCATTGTGAACTCAGTGAATCCGACTCGAAATCATCATCGGAAGCAGCAGCAGGAAGCGGTTCGTGATTTAGCCCGCGAAAGTCGAATTTCCACTCGGAAGATATTACGCTGGAAATCTGATATCGGAGTAACTTTATCAACCAACCGAAAATAAAACTGTTCATATGCGTAGACCAAATTGCGCGCACAGTTTGCTCCGTCTCGTGCTTCGAATGATCCACTCCCGTTATGGTATACGGTTTGATGAGGCTCAGCACCAATTCAACCCAGCTGGCGTTGGCTGAGCTCTTTATATGCTCAATCCCTTCATCTACCATCACCGAAGCCTCCTGGAACGAGTCGACCAACAAAGCGATTTTCTGAAGCACCGCCAACGCAGCAACAACGACGTGGTGGACAGCAGGGTGCTCAGTAAGCAACTTTTTCAAAGAAGAAATTTTATCACTTGATACAGCAGATGATGATATCTCCATCATGTTCACCAAATGTTGGATTTCACCCGATGTAGCCACGGTCGCCTCAATTAGCTCCAATATTTCAAGCGGTACATTTTCCGGTCGCCGCCCATGAAGATTGGATATGAACTCTTCCTGGAATGTGACGGCGAACGATCGCACGCTTTGTAGGATATCGATGAATCCATGTAGGCCCTTCCTAAGATCATGATTAGTTTCTTTGTGAACTTTATCATGGACAACATCCAAAAGGTCGGTCGCTCGAAGCCTCTTCATCGAGCCTTTTGGTGTAGACACTAGTTCCAACAGCGTTGTGGACGCACATGACATAGCCACCAGGGCCTGGAATCTTGGATGAGTTGTCAGATCAGGGGTGAAGGCATCACCAGCACCTGTGTCAGTGCTTAAGCGCCCGTGGGTTAGTTCTCCAATAGCTTCAATTATCCAAGACGCCCCGGCGAGCTTCAAAAGTCGCTGACCTTGAGCATTCGATAATTTCATCACAGATAGCTCATTCGAGATGTCCTGAAGGAACCGATCCACTTGCGAGTACAACGATGACTCTTCTGCGCACGAGTTTAGATATTCCTGGTCTGGACTACTATCGATATTCAGCTTATTCAGGCGACGCAAAATCGAGGTCGATTCAGCAGCAGCATCTTTAGAAGGCACAGTTGACGAGAAAGACATCGTGGAAACATCCCCTTCAAAGCGACCTCCGACCAGTGCACGTACGCACTTAGAGCAGCGCTTCCACCATGTAAAATATACATCCTTGTCTGCGACCTTCATCTCTGAATCCAGGTATGCATCCAACTCTTTTCGCCAGTGACTGTATGAAGTAAGAAATGGAATCAAACAAGTCGACAGCCTTTCAATCTCGAAACGCAGTCGTGTCACATCCGTATCAACGCGCTGGCACTTGGACTCAAGCGCGTCGAACAATTCTCTGTACTGATCAGTAAATTGAGACCCAGCCAACACCTTCCCAAGTGTAGCATGAACCGTCTGGAAAGAAGTCGACTCAACCGCCCGTACCACAGAACACAACTCAGTCTCAGGATCAGTCTCAGCGAACGTAATACTCTTTTGCCTCCAAGTATCGATTTGTCTGTGTCTTGCGAAGCACTCATCCGCAAAAGAACTCATCTTTGCAGAAAGTCCGTTAGCCTCTGCCACAATAGCCTCCACGTCAGCACGCTTTGCTCGTTGGACACTCTGCAAAGCAGAAAGCTCACTCTCAATTTTTGAGACCGCTTTGAGAAGTACTTGTTCCTCCCTCCCAAGAGAATTTAATCGCTTGCGCTGCTCAAGCAATTCACCAACAGGCACTTCATCTCCTCTAAGAACTCGGGTAATTATGTCTGCAAGCTGATCGTATTGGCGCCCAAAAGATATAGTGTCTTGGCGTCGTTCTTCTGCCCGTGACAAGAACAAAGAGAGATTCACGTTCACCTCCAAACGCGCCTTCAAGTCCCCCGAGCGTCCTTGTCGCTTATCCTCGGCAATCCAGTCGACAAGTGGACTATACACGAATGCCTCGAACAGTGTCAGCAACGCTTCGCGGACATCATCGGAGCGTACAACGCGTAAAGTTGTCTCAAGCGCTACACGGAACCTTCCCTCCACACCCGTGAACCCAAGCGCATCCTGCAACATGGGCGTCAGTCGGAATGGCACAACTTCTGGTACCTTAAGCCTACGCCCCTTGTCAAAGCATACGTTGTGATCGATATGAACAATGTCTCCACTGTTAAAGCACAACAAGATGTTGTCCAAATGCCGGTCTCCCAGTCCAACAATATACCCTAAAACTGACATCACGGCGAGGGATTTGCTCAGCCGTGCACTTTTCGTCCAGCTCTCCCGTAAATCTTCACTTCGAAGGAGGATCTCCTGCTGGAGCACATTTCGAGGCCGCTGAGCAACCAGTTCCTGGTAAACCTGCTTTAAAACGGGAACCGGCCATTGTGCTCGGTGATTTGGCGAAACATTTGCAATCCCGTGTTGCTTCATCTTCGCGTAAAACTGAGCTGTTGGTGGTGGCGCCTGCTGTTGTACCGACGATGATACTGGCGGATCTTGAGCAGCCCTCCCACCGACTGCTAGTTGCTCGTTTCGGGATGTATATACTTGAAAGAGTGGGACGACGTCTGGCACCATTTGGATCAAACCAGCATTTGTAGAAAGCGGTATGACACTGTAGTTTTTCGCTGACAAATCTCGAGCAACAGCAGAATTATCAGCGCGTAAAAAATCGTTCGTCACTCTTAGAAACTGCATGATCCGCTCGTCCAGCCTTAGGTCTTCGCGGGCTTTCAGCAAGTATTTGTATGTTTTTCCATCAGATCCAATCAGTTCCAACGATTTCGGTTTGGTTTTCGATCGTAGAATGACTACAGACGAATCAACGCGATGAATCGTTATCGGCTCATTCTTTCCGGGGAATGCACCAGGCATGTTGGTTAGCGCGAGCTGACGCGAAGTCGAAGCCATCGCAGGCGATATATCGTGAAGCGGTAGTTGATCCCTTCGTCCCGAGGCACTCACCAAGACCTTCAATATATCCGCAAAAGGTTGCCAAAGGTCCTGTGGACTTTTTGCACCCGATGCTGGGCCTGCCCGAGGTTCTGAACTACAGCACTCACGAAAGTTTTCCATGGCCTTTTCGATCAACCCCCCATAATCATTCAGAAACTTGCGCTCGTGGGGTGACACAGCGTGCTGGTCCCGAGCGCCGCCACACGTTTCTCTCCATAACCTTTCAATTGAGACTAGAATTGGTTTCATAATTGCCACCAATTTTCTATGCGCTAGCTCGTCCTTTTCTTTAATGGAAAGAGTTGCATTTTTCTCCACTCGCGTAGCCTCCTTTTCGAGCGTACTCGACCGCCGAGCCACATCGGATGATAATTTCATAAGCATGCTGATCCATGCTTCGTCCCACAAAATCGAGATTCGACGAAGTTCTGAAACAAGCAACCGAACTCCTTCAACTTGTCCAGAAGACACCCGTTGCAGTTCTTGCAGAACCGCAGCGAATGTGTTTCTCGTATGACCTTGCTCCTCATATCGATTCGAAATATTGTCTTCCATGGAGTCCACAACCGCTGGATACACTATTGAGTGGGGTGAATGGTGCGCCAAGCGTTTTAGGATTAGGCATACATGAGATGAGACTGCAACAACAGGATGGTGAGCTCGAGCGATCAGTTGAGGAACAACAGACGACCACGGAGCTACTGGTCCGGTCGAAAGCACATTTTCAAGCGCTGACATCAAGTCTGTTTCTTCTCCGTATGTCGTCAGCAGACCCAACAGACGGAGTGCGACCATAGTAATCTTTTGTCTTGAGACGATAGATTCCCCATCATTAAGGAGGGCAGCTAAGTATTTTCCGTAGCCACGAGCAGCCATCACATAAAATCGTAGTACCTTGGAGTGGCAATCTCGTTGTAGCTGTACCAAGCAATCCACTGTATTCATGTCACGATTTGGCGGTGCTTGATCGATACACATTTGGCGGAAAACTTCTTCTCTTTGACGGATAAGTTCGCCATTATCCAAGAAACGACAAAAGGCACGAATAACAGAATCACGATATAATTCGGCAACACCAATCTTGTCTAACAGAATACCCATCTCTGATTCTTCTGATGGGTCCAAGCTGATGTATCCATTCTGCTCCGCAATCTGTGCAATTTCTTGTTTCCCTCGATTGTAGCACCAATCGCTATACCGAATCCATGCCTTGGCAGAAGTTGGCATAGCCTTGATGGCAGTTTGAAGACACTTGTGCGCTGCTATATCTTGGAGATCGACAGAAAGAGCCATGCCCATAAGTTCGTGATCGAGATCACTGCTCGTCGTATGAACTTCCAGCGGATAGTTGAGGAAGCGTGTACTAGTTGGCGACAGCAACTCCGTGTCATCCGCTTTATTTAATGCTGCGGCGAGGTGCAGCAAGGATCGAACAGTAATTCTTTTTTGTCCGGCACAACTGCTGTCTAATCCAATGTATGACAAATTCGTTTCACATTGTATCTCGAGGAGACGACGTCCTTTGTCTTCCATCCCAATAGCATCGAGCAACTTCGCTTTCTCATAGCTTACGGTCATCGAAGACACCTCGTTTACCCCTTTGACTGCCACAGCTTCTGTCAACAGACTTCGAGCAAAATCGAAATTGTGTTGCTTCCGAGCCAAGCTGGCAACGCTCGCGAGATGCAAGCAATCTGCATCAGCACTCCCAGTTCGTTGATCGTTCCTTAGCCAATCCGGACAACGCGTACAGAACGCCTGGCTCCACAAAGCTGAATCGTAGACCTCGGGATTGAGTTTGAAGCTTTCCGTTAGAACCTCGGTCGGGTGATGAATGTCTATAGGCGACCGGTTCTTCTTAGAATATCCAAATAGGCGAAGGAGAGTTTCCTCCGCTTTCTTCCCAACTTTTTCACCCGCGTAACCATTCCACGGTGCTGGCTGCAGAGCCAGTGGGATCAAAGCATCCTTTAGTCGGTTTAGGCCAAAACTAGCAGCATCTGATACAGTATTAGTTGGTTCATCGCTGCTAAGAACGTTCCACAAACGCAGCGCTAAGGCCGCCCGTTTCGTAAAATTGTTTTTAGGCTCATTTGCAGTTGCGAGCTCTCCAGTTGACACACTCACAAGTACCTCTAAAGTTCGGATTATTTCAACCTCATCGCTCAACTTATCGCCGCAGTCGAAAATTGCCTGAATCCCCTCGATAGGGCGATCGCAATCCGCTAAAGACCGAACAATCTCTACAAATTTCTCCACAAACTGGCGCAACTTAACCCATTGGCGGAGGGCAGCATAGCATTTTGCGCAACTTTTGAAGCACCCTAGCAGCACAGGAGGCGCGAGTCGAAGATATAGCATTGGAGATTCAAACAACTGTGTACTGTTGATGCCTTGCGAAGAAAACGATTCGTTTTGGACCGACTCAAGCACGGGCACTAGCAAGGCCTCGTATTCTGTCACTGCATCTTCGTATCGCATCTCAGCCTCGTGCCGCACTGCACTCATCCATCGGAAAAGTGGTAAATCCCACTGCCCCTTCTCAATGCTCATAGCATCGTTCAGTTGATACCAGTTGCTCATCACAGAAGAAACAGATTCACCCCACTTTTGGAAACCGATAATGGAATCTCCGTCTTTTGCATCGCTGTGGCACTGACATAGCAAATAGAGTGCAATGTCCAAATCATTCTCCGCCTGCTTTAATTCCACGCTCACTTTTTCAGAAAGACCACGTGATGCGAAAGACGTCATAATTCTAGTTAGCTTGCTATAGCAGGTTGTCACCAACGCGTGACTATGATACCGGCGCAGCTCGTACGACGACCCATTGCTTGTCATATCCAGTAGAAGTGGTCGTACCCGATTGAGCCAGTCATCACACACAACCTTATTTGCGCGGAAGAAGAGCACAGTTTTGTATGCTTCGCTCTCTGGATTGCTTAAATTCTCGTCTGTAGTGCAGATAGCATGAGTTATACCTGCTTCCAACGCGCTCATAAACTCCAACAGCATCCACTTGGACAGCAGATTAGATGCCACGGAAGAAACACTACCCACAACCTCATTATGCTGGTACGTCCAACCACTTAGACCTTGTACGCCTTCTGAATATTTTAGCAACAACCGCTCGATACTAGCGAAACTTTGAGCTGGCCCTCCGAAATGGGTTCGAAGTCTGTTTTGAACACACCATGCTGCTGCTTGCCGTACTGCACCGGAAATAATGGCTGAATAGCTGAAGGGTACGCCTAGCGAAATTCTATCCATAATTCTTTGACACACTCGATTCCACTCGATTTCGTCACCTTCGCGGGAATAGAAAAGGTTCATAATATTTTCAAAATCTGCTGCAACAAACGAAGGATGCAATGTCAGTGATACATGGCGAGGCATGTCTAACCTCTCTTGAGCTAGAAGTGCACAGCGAGCCATGACACTCAAAGCATCTGACACAATTTTGCCTTGTACAGCGCGGCTAGGGTCCAATACCAGGTCCAGTCCCAACCTAAACATGCCAGTAGCAAACTTGCTCGCATCAGGCCGAGAATTTAGCGTTTTTAGCACTTGCACGCATCCCTCACGAACTTTCACGCTGGGGCAATGCGCATTATTGCCCACTGCCTCGATAACATCCCTGTAAATTTCCAGTGGAATCTCTGGAACGAGATCTGTCAGAGCCAAAATAGCATCTATCACCTTCAGTATTTCCAAACCAAGTCGCTGATCCCGAAACACCACCATATCACTTGGTAACATATTGATCGCACATACCAACATTCGAAGTGATGCGCTCTTGATAGCCGCCATAACGCCATATAGACCAGCGGACCACTGAACAGCAGCACCTATAAACGCGGACGACATTTTCAGCAGGAGACACAACTGCCGATGTGTCAGCTTGTTCTGGCGATTTCGGTGGCCCTGCTTTTCCAGCTTTGCCGTAACCAGATCGAGAACCCCAATCATGTGTGTGTCGTCGCAACGAGCAAGATTAAGACTCTCAGGGTTCCGAGAAGCCAAGATGAAGCACGTAGCCAAAAAGACGAAGAAACTGTTCCCCATCTCGCCGCTGCGGCTATTTAGACGCTGAAGTGCTTGCATCGCAAGTATCTAGTCATTCAGTGAGTCGTTAAATACCTATAAGCAATAAAATGTAAATACCAAGTCAAAAACGGAACGAACCTTCAGAGCGCCCGTTCCTCCGAGTCGCACAAGCTGCAGGCACAGTTGGGTAATATACGTAACTCCATTGGGACAATTCAAGTGATACAAGCATTCCATGACCTTCACGCGCTTCGACTGACTGCCTTTCTTGACGATTCGTGTAGGAATATCATCTTCAAGTGCATTGATTGCAGCTGTTTGTACTAGCAGCGGGTTGTCGATGCAGGAGAAGTTTGCACTTGCTAGTTTGCTAGCATTTTTTATGACCATCAAGAGTTTTTCCACCTCACTGACGCGCGCCCGCGATTGCATCGCACAGTGATAGAGTAGAAATCTCACAGCCACAACCGAAAGGGGAGGGAAGTTGGTGCGTCTGGAGTTCGACATTGATAACAGATACTCGGAGCAATTCGCCACGCAGAAAAGGCTGTATTGGCATATAATCACAGTGTAAGTACATAGTTTCATCCAGGCACAGCAATGCAAACGTCAACTTACGAATATCCCGGCTGGGGACAAGATGCAACACGAAACAGCACCCTCACGAATGGACTTTCCGTTGCTTCATTCGTGGACAAAGCTGAATTGAACATGAGGACATTAAATCAATAACATGGACCACTGCAGACACACAATGATGCAGATTTCACCAACCTAGGTCTGAAACACATTGAGCCACCATCATAAAGCAAACCAACAGCGTGCTAAGACGGTCGTCACCCTCCTCTTGGTGATCGGTCCATGAATCGCACAAGTTTACGATCTCCTACACAATCAAAGACAATCCATTGTCAAGATGCTATTCCCCCTGCAGCAATTTATCGCTTAGAAACGTACATCTGCGAAAGAATTCAGAAGCTGCAGACTAAACACGCTGTTGTCCGCCCAGAGGCGTCCAAAATGATGCAAAAGCGTGAGAATATCCTCCCTGCACGATAAACTCTGTCAGCTTCTGGCCACGATCAGTACTAACATCCATCACATACCGAAGTAGGTTGTTTGGGCCCGTGCTCATCATCCATCCAATCAATACATCCGCGATGTCAACAAAGTGCGTCTGCAGCTTCCTCAGCATCAGCGTCTTCCACTGCTCCTCATCTCCTTCTTCCTGCATCAACAGAGCTTGCAAGTATTTCACCAGTTGATCCACGAGCGCTACGTCCGCCGTGTGATCCAGCAGCGTCCTCCACATCTGCATCACCCGCGCAAAACCCCTGTCAAACTCGTTGAACTCGCTGCTCGCTTCGTCCCACTTGTGCTCGTCCTGCCTGGGCACCGTCTTCTCCACCTGCAGCAGCACCGCATAGCTCCATTGCACCATCCAGGGCTCGTTGCCCAGCTGCGTGTTCCTGGCGATCCAGTCGCAGAAACCCGCGGGGTTGTGGCCAGCCAGCGTCTGCAGCAGCTGGAGGACGCTACTCTGCAGTTCCTGGCCTCCCTTCACGGGCGTCACCATCATGTCCGTGAGCAGAGGCAGGTACGGCTCNGTAGGACAGCAGGAGGCCGGGCGTGGGGGTTAGCAGACGGAAGTATTCTTCCAGCTGCTGCGCCGCCTTGACGCGCTGCTTGGGCGTCACGACGTCGACCGAGAGCAGCGACTGCAGCGCGGCCAGCGGGTTGAAGGGCAGCGCCTGCTCATTGGCTGACGTCCGCATCTCTTGGGGTTCGTATCGGGATCTGGTTGGGCGCGTCAAGGCTTCTCGTTCATCGTCTTGGGGGGCGGGCGGCGGGTATGGGCGGCTCCAATGTGGAGGCTAGTGCGCGAATGGCGAGGAGTGAAGGTTTTCGACACGTTTTTCAGCCAATGAGGAGGTATGGGTACCGTGTACCAAACGTGCAGTTGAAGTTGCCATTCGGCGGCACCACTGATTATCCCCGCATACCTCAGGTCCCATTGCCCGGGTTTCGCTGATGAACATCCAACCACTTCTGTATTTTGAAGCGACCAGTTTGAGTACATGTACACCTTTCCAACTTCAAAATGGCAAAAATCAAATTCAATGTGTCATAAGGAAAGTCAATTTGACGCGAATAGAGAAGTGACTGACGCAGCATTTTATATTATGCTTATTCGCCTACTGGTATGTTCTTCTCCTGAATAGCTGAAGCATGAAACTTAACGGTGTGCAACGCGCACTTTTGGCACAGATACGGAGTTATAGCTTCGTTAACGAGCAGGTCGGCAGCCATCTTCAAGTATTCTTCTCGATGTTCCTTGATTGTACGATGCGGCGGGACTTGTAAAATAGCCTGGCAGTGACGAGCGAGGAAGCGCTTCACCATGGCCTTGAAAGTCGAGAAACAGTTCTCGATGGGGTTCAACATGGGGGAATACGACCCCAGTCGTAGCACCTCGGCAGCTGAAAATGCCTCCTCATCGAACACATCTTCGATATGAGTGTGGCATGGGGCGTTGTCCGTAACGATCACGACGTTGTGGAGCGGCGTGGTCGTAGCGATGTGCGTGAGAAGGCGCCGCATGAACGCATTGCACTTCTCCGATGTAAAGGAGCCAAACCGCTTCTCAGAGTACGCTAGCCCGTCTTCCGCAATGCACGCAACCACATGAATGTTCGATCCTTTGCTTGCAGTGTTCTTGTCGACAGATCACTTGCCCTTCAAGCTACGGGTGCGGCGCCGAGTGCACCACAGATTAAAGTTAGTTTCATCGACATAGAAAATCTTCTTACCTTCCGCTTTGTAGGCGAGGAGATTGACGACGTAGTCGCGGCGGAGAATCTTGTTTTTGGGGAGGTTGTGGTAGTTGTTGTTTCGATGCGTTTGCTTCATCGTGTACATGCGGCCGTTGATGTGGTGCGTAACCGTTTGGCGAGACACTTTAAGAGCAAACTGCGCTTCAAAAGCATCAACCATCTCATCTAGTGTGAGGTAGCAGTTCTCGTCCAGGAGACCAAGCAAGTAGTCGACGTGGGCATCGGTCACCTTCGAATTCCTCTTTCCGCCGCGCAACTTTCTCGGCGAGGCATCCCACGATTCAGTCGTGCGCGCGGTGTCGATCCAGCGGTACGCCGTGCGCAACTTAACGTCGTTCTTAGACGCGATGTCGCTCCAGTCTTTGTCGGCCCGTACGGCACGAATAACGCGTTGGATTGTAGCTTCGTCGTACAACATGGTGGAAGGGTGGAGGGGGCGTGGGGAGAAGATGTGTGCCGTGTGCGTTGGAAATTGCAAAATGACCTTAAGGTCCGCGCTCACCGAACGTGCCATAAATGGCGTTAACGGTGGCCATCGGTTTTGGCGCGTGTTGTTCGCGCCTTAAAACCACTGCAACTGGCAATATCCTTTCATATCCGTTGCCTGTATAATATCACTTTTATTATCTGTTGTCAAATTGATTTTACCTTATGACACATTGAATTTGCTTTTTGCTATTTTGAAGTTGAAAAGGTGTAGAAGTCCTCTTGGCCACTCTACACCCCTTCCGTATCAGCGACGTTCAACCCAACCCAGTACGGTTGGTAATACCTCTCCTGAGCACAGGATGGTTTACCACAAAAGAAATCTTTTGACCCCGGAGTCCCCACCTGTACTCGAGAACCCAATTGAAGGAATTTCATTTGACCTTGACAGATACAGATATAACCAAGATTGACGTACCCAGGCCGAATGAAAATCTTTCATTCTCAATAAATCTGGACTCATTCTCATTTACCAATTCTGCACGAACAAAGTTTGACGAAAGAAAATGGACTAAAAGCCTCCGAACCACGAATTGACCGTCTGCGCTGTGATACTGAACAGCGGCTTCGAGGCCACTATACGGGTCAAGAAGAGCACGACTGTCAGAGCACTACAAGAAGCATTCACCATCGCATGCAAGTTTGACTTCCCCTCATCGGAATTAAAACTTTTTGTTGCCCATAACCCGGACGGTTCGAGGTTCAAGCTAACTGGGAAACATCTCGGGCAGATGTACCGCCAGCACAGCGTCCCTTACGAGATTTTCCAGCTGATGAACGATGGAAACGAAATGCCGTTGGATTCGTGTCTAACCAGCTACGATTTCCCGAATATTGGAGCAGCGCGAGTGCTGATGCAGCGTCCGGGGCATCTCTACGTGGAGCCTATGCGGAAGAAGGACACGCCACCGCCAGTACCCACTCTTGACGACAATATCCTAGCCTTCGTCAACCGGAACGACGCTGTCAGGGCGTCGTAAGCGATTCACTACTCCGGTTCAGGTTGTGCTCGCTCTCAGGGAAAAGGAGCAGGCTCGGAGGTCTCAATCAGTGCTCGGAAAAAATCATATAAATACAATAATTGTCGTATTATATTGACGGAATAACTTATTATTGCAAAAACAAGATTACCGTAAAATACGAAATTGTGTCCGTAATAAGTATATTGATATTTACCAGGCGTAAATACGCCCGAACCGCTCTCCATCAAACGACTGGCTCCGGTCTTCTGCATGGATTGCTGCTTCCCGTCATCTTGGCTGCCTCATTTCAATATTTGATAAGTTCCATGCCGACCTCACGCGCAATTTCGACCTTCTTCTTCACGGACTGTGGCGACGGATTCTTCTCGTGCACGGCTGGACTTGTGGTACTCACCACGTTGTTGCAATTTACGGCGTGCTCGCTAAAAATGGCAAGCTGCAGTACGTCCTGCTCGCAGTCTCGCCAACGGAGTTTGGTCAGACGGCTGACGCGCACATCGAGATGATCGATACGGTACTGGAGCTCTACCACAGGGACGGCACGGTGGTGCTATTCATCGTCGCATACAACTGCGTGACCAACCAGGCGATCGAGACTCGGCTGGGTGTGCCTCTTGTCGGGTGTGCTAGTCACCGATTCAACCTCGCTGTCTGTCATTTCTTGGAGGAGTACCAATCGGTGATCGACCAGGTCCAGGCCCTATTCATCCACCTTCGCTACCCCAACAATGCAGCCGAACTGGAGCGTCATACGTGCCTGAAGCCGCTGAAGGCGAACGCGACCCGGTGGTCGTCTACTTTAAGATGCTCCAACGCTACGTAAAAATCAGAGACGTTATCAAGATGGTCACCGCCGTGGAAGATTTACTGCCTCGCCCAAGTACTCACCGCAAGATCGTACAGCTCGTCGAGAAACTAAAGGATCTCGACAGCGTGTGCATCAACCTCCAGGCGGAGGATCGTACTCTGGCAGATGTCCGCCTCCTCTTCGATGC
>AWVV02002682.1:0-48457 GCA_000500205.2 Phytophthora lateralis | reverse complement strand
TACCTATACACCTAACCCCTCTTGCTTAGGACCTACCTTTTGGGGTCAGATTGGCCAAAAGTCGGGAAAGGCACAATACATGTATTCGAGGACGTTTAGTTAACTATTCAGTGCGCGTGCACCTTGCATCTGCAAGTTGCCGACGCAACCAGGTCTAGCGCGACAAACGAGTGAGCCGCATACTGAAGTATTATCCAAGTGAGTCATTGAACACATTATCTCGCCCGAAGAAGTCAAGGCTATGGTCTGTAGATAAAACCAGTAATTCATCGCCGATGCAGCGGCTTCCAAAGGTTTCCTTTACTACCAGTTGCTTTCATCAGGACAATAGGCCGAGCCTGTTTTTCCGTCTTGTGGTGGACCACAACGGGGGCTATTTTCTTGCGTCGTGCTTTGGTTGGCTTTGCAATCGGTTGAATCATTTTATGACCTTCCACTTTCTCTTTGTTACAAGCAGCAGCGTTGGCTTTGGCGATATTGACAATGGCAGCAGCCAGGTCGTGTTGCTCGCTCGCTTGGGTGGCCACCATCTTGGCACTAGCAGCATTCAATGCAGCTCGACTCACTTGGACAGGGTACTACCATAGCAAACAAGTTGTTAGCAAAAACAAATTCACCACAGCTAACAACGCAACGTTGTCGCGTACCTTTGATCGGTTCACCACGAACACGTACGTGACGCAGACGTCTGCCTCAAACTTCTTCGCCTGCGGGTCCGTCGTGCGATGACGATAGCCAGGGAACAGCCGGATGTTAAACTTGCGTCGTTCCTTGAGCACAAAGCCCGCCGTCTTGGCCTGGTCCTCAATGAACCAGTTCGAGTAGGGCGGCTTCGTTTTCAGCGACACATGCGCTTCTCCGCGCGCCGTGAGTCGGTCCCTCGCACTCTCAAAAAAATCCAGCAGCAGCGCTCGGTTCACATGCACGCGCTGGTGTCCGCTGTGCGGGAAGTTAAAGATGATGTACTGGAACAAGTCCGGGACCGTTTGGACGCCGGCGCCCGTCTTGACCAGCTGCGGCAGCTCCAGCAGCTTCGTGGCGTCCACATCGTGCAGCACGAGACCGTGCGCCGACCGCACAGCGGCGATGCACTCGTGGGCGTTCGGGTACTTGCTGTGCACGCTGCTCTCTGAGTCGAAGGACGTCGCGAGCATGCCGCGCCCAGTGCCGCGGTGCTTAACGAGGCCGCGCGAGAAGGAGAAATCGCCGTCTCCGAGCACCAGGACATCGTCTTCCGGTGCATACAGCTGCGTAAGCGTCTCCTGGGGATCGTGGCGCTGGCGCTTCGTGCTGCCGACCGCGCTGGGAGGCTCCGGGAGCCGACGCTTGGTGCGACCCATCCTTGCCAATCAAAAAGTGATAACGCAATAACAGATAAGTTGCACCAGAGAAAGTAAAGTTGCTTCAAGGTTCACGTGGATACAGGAACTAACGTGTTCATTGTCTTAGACAGTTAACTTGCGCAACGCATCTCTGGCTTGCTACGTGAACCACACGGTCTTGACGTCGTCCTGGCCAAACATCTTTTTGCACGTAGGACACTTGCGGTTGCGCGACTTGAGGTTGTTCTCGATGCACTCCTTGCAGAACATGTGGAAGCACTTGGAGATGAGCACGTCCTTACGTCGGTCCTGGCAGACCGAGCAGTTCACGAGTTTCTGTAGGTCGCGAAGCTCGAAACGCTCGAGATCCGTGAGCTCGCCTGTGGAGGACGCCGATTTGGCGTGTTGCAGCTGGTGCTCGTAGCCCTCGATCTTCTTGCGGTACGTCTCACACTTCTCGCACGGTCTCTGCTTCTCCTGCTGCAATTGCTTCTCGCGCTGGGTATTCTCGGCAGCTTCAGTCGCAGATATCTTCTTTTGAACCTCCGCATCGCGGAGCAGTTTGCGCTTTTCCGCATCGGAAGCCTCGCGCTCTGCCTCCACCGTCTTGACGTAATCCTTCATCTTCTCTAGCTCAATCTCCTTCGCTTGTAGAGATTCCTATAGAAATGCAGCAACGATCCACGGAGTCGTTAGCATGTGCCCATCAGTTTTACAACTTCAGCAACAACCTCCGCAAGCGTACCTTAGATGACTCGATATATGTTTTCTGGTGCTTGTGCACTGTGCTCAAAGACGACACCTGCAGTCGGACAGCCGCCAATTCTTCAAAGCAGTGCGATTTTGATTGCTCCTCTCTTGCAAGCAGCGTATGAAGTTTCTTGTTGGCGTTGCGCTTCTCCTCAATCTGCTGAATAAACTTCTTCCGGCCGTGGCGCATCGACTCCACCTCTTTTGCCATTGTCTCAATCTCCAACAGCAAGGCATCATTTTCTTCTTGCGAAGCTTCACTGGAAGCCTTCATATCCTCAATCTGAATGCGTAGCTTCTCCCGGTCAGTGCTGCATTCGTGGTGAGTTTGCCTTTCTTGATCATATTTTGTCTCCACTTCTGATAATTGCCTTAAGGCGTCCGACAGCTTTTCACCCGCATTTTTCCTATAAGCCGCCCACAACATTCGTCAGATCTTAAAAACAATGAAACTCCCAATTCTACCCATCACGTACATTTCTGCCTGCTTCAGCACGTCGTACGTCTCCTGCAACTCCAGCTTTTCTTTTTCCAGCAAAGCCACCTAAGAGACGTCCGCGTCTCAGTCAGATGCACAGCCCATTTATCGCAGCGCCAAAGATATCATCTCACCTTCTTCACCAATGCCTGGGTTTCGTGATTGTCTGCCGAAGCCTGTGCTCGATCTGCTCGGCTTCGTTCACGTTCAATTTGTGCCTTCAAATTTTTGTTATCTCGCTTTGCGGACTCCCATTCTGACTTTGCTTCCGCAAACTGTTAAGTCCACAGCCATAGGAGAAATGTCAGTAAAGATTATCTACCTAGAGGTTTTTTAAAGATTCCCACCTGATCTCTGTAGGTCGATGCGTTGGAGATCTTTTCTCGTAGCGACACATTCTTCAGGTTCAACTCGTCCATTTGCGACTTCGTTCTGCTCATTTCCGTCTGGATCTTCGTGATCTTCTTCTCCCACTTCTCAGTCATGTGGTGCTCAAGATCCTGATTATACAACCAAGCACAGATGCACGCGTGAGCTTCAGACAATAAAAACAGAAACTCTGCCACAGTAGTCACAGAACGCAACCTACCTTTGCCTTCTGAATAAGTTTGTTATACTCTTCGTCGCAGTGCACCTTCTCATCCTGAAGCTGTTTAAACTTTTCTTCGTGGTCTTGAATCAGCGCAGCTTCATCGTTTTTCCACTACTCAAAAGAAATACAACCCCCTACAGTAAGCCACACAGCTCCAATTGCATAGGACTGAATTCTCAAATCAGTAGTAGCACTTACCGCCACTTCCAATGCCTTGAATCTCTCCAGCTCACGCCGCATGGACTCAACCTTCTGGCGTTCTTGGTACAGCTTGGTACTTAAGACCCCCATGTTCTCTCTCAAAGTCGCAACGGCCTCGGCGTGCTCCTTCTCCTTCTTGACAAGTTCGTCCTGCTTCACCATTTCGGAGCTAGAAGACTCGGTATCCTTCTGGCGATTTTTTTCGCCGTCTGCTACCAGCTCGCTTTTAACATCTGCCTCAGCGGCACCCCCCATATTTACACCACCGCGCTGCTTCAGATATGCACCTAGTCGGTCATAATCTCGACAAGCGCGATGGCGCTCTGTCTCCTTGTACTCTACGTCGCGCTCGAGGTCCGCTATCCGAGTTTTGCACTGCATCACAACACGTTAGTCCCACCAATCCATCGACCTCAACCGGAAATTCTGGCTACGAGAACGTACCGCCTGAAGTTGGTTCTTCAGACTCAGCGTTTCGGCGACTGCTGTTCTCTTTTCGTGCAGGATATGAGCGTATTCAATAGGTTTCGATTTGTCCGCAGACGCGCTTCCAACCGCAGCGAGCAATTTCTGCAGCAGCGTCTTCATGGTTTCGCTCTTGTGGCTGAGCTGTTCCTGTACGTCCCGCTCCATCTTTGATAACTCATCTGCCTTAATAAATGCCGTGTCGTCTGTGTCCTCATCGGACGGCAGCGACACGTCCGCGTCCGGCTCCTCCTCGTTTGCGTCTTTTGCCACGGTCATAAACCACTCGGGCAGGTTTAACGTGAGATCCTCCGCGCGTACGCGGACGTGTCCAAATCCATCCACAGCCTCTAGAGCTGCCTGCCAGGCCTCCTTACAGGCCTCGTCTGATACAGCGGAGGGGTCCACCGCCCCGACGGCCGCAAGCAGCTCGTCCTGCAGCTGGAACCACTGCCGACGCAGACAGCCGAAGGACGCACCCGTCAGTACTTGGGAGCGGTACATCGCCTCACATTTATGGGCTAGGTAGGTGATGCGTCGGTTCTTCTCCTTCATGTCGATCTCCAGCGCCTTGTTTTTCTCCTGCACGGCCTCCATCGTATTGGGGTTGGCCTCAGGCGGTGTGTCGTCCTCCAGCTTGATCTTCTTGGCTGCAGACTCGCCACCAGTTAGCGCCTCGCGCCGTTTCCTGTGGCCCACGCCGTTCTCGCGCGCGTGGTCCGCCATGCCTCTCGTCCGCGCGGATCTTCTTGTGCAGCCCCCCTCCAGTACCTGCCTGGTATCGAAACCCTCCCCTTTTGGGAACAACGGTAAAACGGAGCCTAAAATCGAGGTGTTCATTTTTGAGCCGCTTAATTCCTGGCCTAAAAGCCGAGCAACGCGCGCAGCTCCATGAACGTCAGAGGCAAAATACTGATGAACATGGCTGCAGCAATGGCGAAGAGCAGGAAAGTGCGCGACTGGGCCTTGCGGACGATTTCGATCAGACACAGACGGCCGAGTAGCGTCATGACGAATCCTAGAGGCATGAGCAATTTGGCTAGGTTCAGGTCCAGCTTGCCCCACAGGAAGAAGTCGAAGGACGCCACTGCAAGGTGCAAACAACGGTGGACATGTTAGAGACGAATTCCTCACGTTGGCGCTGAATGGCAATACAAACATACTCCCACTGATGAAGAAAACGGCCGTGGCAGACATGGCCGACACCGCTGCTGGGGTGAAGTTGACTCCACGCAGCAGGCGCGAGGTGGCGCCTTCTCCACCGACGCCGAATGCCCCCGCAACCGCTCCGATACCCAACAGATGGAGAGGCAACTTCCTGGTCGATTCCGGTGACCACTGCACGTTTAAGGTTAGATGTGATACGATGGGAGTAGCAATATCGTGTTGCCAATTTACCTGGACCTCGTTCGGTGCGAGGATGAACCTGGGGTTCTGCTGTCTCTGGTACGTGGCCACGACGTCTTTCATCTGATAGTGCGAGACGACTGAGAGGAAGATGAACGGCAGCATCGAGACGATCAAGAAGAAGAAGGACGTAGGGGGAATTCCGAGCGGGCTAGCGAAATACTTTCCTCCTTGAAGCGCTGTGAGCAGCACCGTCGCAACAAAGAGACCAAAGCTCATCCCCAACTTGCGCCATGGCAGACTAGCCTTATACTGGAACCCGCCGTCATCATCCTAGCGTTCCATCAGCAACAGTAGCACGAAAAATGATGTCAGCATAGCGAATAAAATGCATTGCAATCAGTCTGATAAGGCAAACCTGAAAGCTTGTGGACGGTGCACCAAGGAGCGAAATCGTTTCGCTGCTGCTGCACCACCGCCAGCCCTCCTCGTGCCCAACATCACGAGCCTTCTTGAATGCTTTCTTGCCGATGTATGCCAGGTACACGATCAGCGCGATGATAAGCAGCCAGGAAGAGAACCACGATATCATCGACGCTCCGAAGCCAGCCCCCACTACACCAACGACCACACTTGTCAGTGACACTAATAACACTTACTACCACGCAGCGCGACGTACTCAGTAGCATGGGCTGCATCATCAGGATAAAGTCCCAGTTGATGAGTGAGAAGTTTGAGTTAAACGCCTTCTTCCAGATATTCAGCAGCAGGTCGAAAACAGCTACAACGACAAGTATGAGAACTTTGCACCAATTGTCAGCTCCTATATCCAGCTCACCTCCTCCAAAAATGGTAATGCTGGCGAGTGGGATGGCCTCCTAAGCAGTACACACAGCAAGGCAAGGAATGAGCAGTGCACCCTCTTGAATGCCTCCCTCTTCTCACGTACATCTGGCCCCAGCTTCAGCACCAAAATGTAAACAGCATCCAATACAGCACCCCCGCCTGTCTTAGCCCCCGATGCGATGAGGACCACCAGCGCAGCCAGCAGAATCCCAAACAGCTGATGAGGAATCTCCACGGACCGCAACACTTCGCGCGGCTCATAGGGCTCCTCCTGTGGCGGGAACGTCGGCACGGGACCAAACATCACGGGTCCTTCCTCCTCTTGCGGTGGCTGTGCCACTACAATTGCTGCGGCGAACGCTAACGCGGCCAGGCCGCGCGTGAGATCTCCTCCGAGGCCCATTGCGTTACTTGAAGCGACAATGAATCTCACCATATCAGGTGGAAGGCGATTGGTTGGTATTCGCACAATTTGATGTGATTGGTTGGCAGGTTTTCATTAAATGTAAATATCGAAGTAGTAATTCTGCTGCACTTTCTAGCCGAGCAGTGCTCGAACACTTTCGATGCTCATGGCGGCGGCACTGATGAGGACGATGGTGGCCATGGAGAAAATGATGAGCGACGGGCAATTGAAACGACGCACAACCTTTAGCAAGCACACGTGGCCGATGTAAGTCATGAACAAACCCATGGGCAGCATGAGCTGCGCGAGGTGCAGATCCATCTTTCCCATCGCCAAGTAGTTGAACGACGACACTATTAACAAGTCACACGTAAAGTCAACAAATGGCAATCGAGGCAACTGAGCAAACGCGAGTCGGACTTACTCCCGCTGGAAAAGAGTACGGTCGTAGCGGTCATGGCCGACGCGGCCGAGGGGTCGATGCCCACTTCGAGGAGCAGCGGCCCGTTGATGATGCCTCCGCCGATGCCGAACATGCCAGAGACCGCTCCAGCCGCGAGCGAGAACATGGGGAAGAACCGGATCGATGACGGCGTCCACTACAAACATTCATAATAAGGTGAGACTTTTGTGTAGGGAGGGTTCGGACTCCGTTTCTGTGTGTTACCTTGATTTCATGTTCTTCGAGCTCGTAGGTAGGGGTTTGTTGCATTTCGTAGGTAGCCCCCAAGTTCTTCAAGGAGTAATAGCTGGTGCCGACGAGAAAAGCATAGGGTAGCACCACGAGCACCGGGTACAGCGCTGACGAGGAGTCGATGCCTAGAGGACTGTCGAAGTTTTTTCCTCCTCGAAGGACTCGCATCCCAGTGATGGCCACAAACAGACCAAGAAGCGCTGCAAGCTTCTGCCACGGCACATCAGCTCGAGGTTCCACCTCCTGCTCAGCCGTATTGTGGACCTTCATGGGGTCGTTGATGCCAAGAAGAGAAGTCGTCTCAGGTGAGACGCCACATTGCCATCGCTCCTTTTGGCGGGCACTGATGGCCTTCTGCAGGGTCCGCGTGCCGGTGACGCTGAGTACCAGCACCAACAAGATACACAGGAGCCACGTGGGCATGATCGTGTTGAGGAAGGTGCCGCAGGTTGCACCCACTGTACCAGACACAAGATCATTATCAGGACTAGATATCCACTCCATGGGACCTGAGACAGCAACGTACACAGGAGAAGCGGTTGCACGACGAGGATGACGTCCCAGTCGATGAGCGGTTGGGTCGAGTTGACTCGGGTGCGGCGCAGGTTAAGGAAAAAATTACCGATTGCTGGACAGAGCAACAAGCGGGCACATGTTAATGAGATCCGAGTCGGTTAAACAAAATTCAACTATGAGCGAGAAATTACCTCCTCCAAGAATCGTAATGCTGGAGAGGGGGATGGCGGTCTGGTCAAGTTCGAACACCACACAAAGAGGCCACGTCAATTACCTGTAGCGCCAGTTAACAGACAAGACACTACGAGATAACGCACCTTGGCACTAAGACCCATGATGAGGATGTAAATGGGGTCCAGCACGCCTCCGCCGCCCGTGCCGCCTCCAGCGGCAACGAAGATGACTAGCGCTGCCAACGTCATGCCGGACACCTCGCGTTGCGCCAACGCGACGGACGTATCCACTTCTGGGATGACTGCCTCGTCCGCGGGCGACGGCGCTGCCACTACCGATTCAGCGCGCAGCGTCTGCGCGTGTGCGAAAGCTGACGCCGCCAGGCTAACGAGGAGGACGCTTCCTGTGTGCGTCGGCATCCGGAATCGCTGCTGTGCCATGCTCTAGGTTCTGCAACCCAAAACCAGAAGTGTCGACCACGGCGACACCAGCAGCAGAACGATCGCAGTCGTTGCAGGCGGATCTTCCCATGGGCTCCTGTACGGCCAATCACGGCGGCAAAGCGGCGAGTGCTGGCAGCAAGTTGGTGCTGCAGCGATGTGTCGCTTGGGGATACCGTGCAGAAACGGTTCGCGCCGTTTCGCTCCGGCGTTGCTCCAATCGCCGCCTGTACTTGAACGTGTCACGTGTTTGAATCTCAACAACTCAATCCGCAAGTCACCGGAATGCCAGTTTGTACTGCTCGGTAGTATGCGCGGGAGAGTTCACAACGGCAGGACTGTCGAATCCGCGCGTCGGAGGCGATACCGTCACTGCTCATCGGTCACACCCAAGTATACTTTACCGCGAGTGGGGCGAGGGCAACCAAATCGGTTTGCATTTCGAGCGAGGAACACTGGCATTTTGTCTACAATCAATTGCTGCCCTCAGAGCGAGAGAAGCGCTAGTCAAAGCTAACTTGCCATATGAAAAGGTGCCGCGCGCGTCTGGCAGAGCTGATACTGCTGCATCCTCTTACTGCAGGCAGCATGGGATAGAGGGCCCTGCAGTCTCCTCCTCAAGGACAGAGCCGCTCGGAAACGGGATGTCGACAAACGAAAAATTGTCTTTCAGCTCCACGGCGAAGCACACCGCAAGCTTGCCGTAGTTAGCCGTGTTCGTCCATCCAGGATACTGCGAGCGCAGCACGATCGACACGCAGTCACCCAACTTGATATGCTTCAGCAGGCCGGACGAGCGGTCGAAGTACTTGCGGTGGCGGCGGAAATTCCTGCCGGCACGAAGGTTCGGGTAGAACGGCACGCGCGCTGTCTCCCTGCGCTCTCCCTCGGCCGTCGGTGACGCCACCGCCACCTCGCACCACGAGCTGGAGTGCCGGTACGTGCCGTTGTGCTCGCGTGCGTCCGTCGCCCAGCCCTGGTCCTTGGACTCGCAGTCGGCGACCAGCAGCGAGCACTTGCTCACATCCACTCCAAGCGGCACCTCCATCTCCTCTACAGTCGGGAGCTGCAACTGCAGATAGTCCTCGTTCATGTCGTTGCGTCCGCGATGCAGCTCCACCGTTTCGGCCTGGAACGCCAGTAGCACGCCAGCAAACTCGAGCACATTGTTCACCACGTCCACCGGGAGTTGGCGCTGCGCCACGACGGACGCGATGTACAGGATCTCGTCCATCGGACGCGGCTGGATCGTCGACAGCTGCTCCTCCTGCGTCATCATGTGCGCCTCGCTGGCCGAGAAGATGTCGTCATTTACGAGGAACACCGTGGTAGGATCCACCATGCTCGTCTTTTGAAATCAAAGATTCTTTCACGACTTTGACCTTTTTCGGCCAATCGCAGTACAGCTGAAGTGGCTCTGCGGCGCTATTGTATTGTACTCGACAGAGTGCAATACATACTGTACTGCGTATAAATATGTTCAATGGCGTCGCTGTAGATACAGTAGACAGTCAAACGCAATTCATAGCAATACATGTAGCCGTGGCTATTGCTGCTGCATGGTGCCGTCACCCGTTCGCTGAGCTCTCGCGCTCTGATGTTGAAGAGCTACGGGGTAGAGATGCTGATTCAGCAATGCTGGACATGACGAAAGTAAATTGCGCAGCCCAGCTACATGCTCAACCTACTATTCACGCCGATGACAACAATGTACAAGTGCACTGACTTGCTTCGTACCCAATCGCACTTGGAGGTTATCCCTGTCAAACTCAATTGGACCCCGAACCTCTCTTTTGAAAGGTCGGAGAAGGATTCTCAGGTCGCAGTCCCCAGCATGCAGCGCAAGGACAAGGACGCGCGTAAGCCCCGGGCACAACAGCTCGTGTTCTCCACCAAGAAGGCGGGGCGCAAGGCCAAGACGCGTCAGCAGCAGCAACCGCCTCCCCCGCTAGAGAGCGCCAAGCCCGCGACACAGGAACAGCATGAGACGAACGCCCCGTCCCAAGACGTCCAGGAACGAGCGCGACACCGCTCGAGCCGCCACAGCCGCTCGGTAAATCGCATGCGACCGTCGCGCGCGCTGCTTCAGGGCGACCACGCGACGGTAGCGCAGTGCGTGCGAGCCATGGTAGACCGGAAGACGGACGCTGCGCTGCTCGTGGACAGGAGCGGGCTGCTCACAGGCATCCTGACCGACAGAGATGTCGCAGTGAAGGTGGTGGCGGTGGGTAGAGACCCCACGCAGACGCTGGCGCACGAGGTGATGACGCCCGACCCGTCGTGTGTGTCGGCCAATGCGAGCGCGATCGACGCGCTGAAGAAAATGATCTCGGGCCAGTTCCGCCATTTGCCCGTGACAGACAATGACAAAGGTGGGAAAGTAGGTGGCTGGGATGTTGTGAGGTGTCTGGACTGACGTGGTTACTTGGTGGTTTGGCTGTAGTGGTGGGCATTCTGGACATCGCCAAGTGTCTGTATGAAGCTATTGCCAAGCTGGAGCATGCATATCGAAAGTCGTCTGACCGACTGGAAGAGACTGTGAGAAAGGTACGAGTGCGGGAACTGTGCAGAGGTTGGCATGGGATTGCTCAAGTTGATGATGTTGTGTTGGTGAACTTTTAGTTGCAGGAAAGCATGTCTGGGTCTACAGAAGCTAATTTATTCGAGTCGTTACGGCAAAAGGTAGGAAGGTATTTGTACCAGCTGACGTTGTTTTGCGCTGAATTCTCATGGATTGTTGTGTTTGCTGCTGTAGCTCTTTCTGCCGACGCTGTCTGCAATTATCATGGAAGGCTTGGAGGTACCTGCCTTGGGGCCGATGTCGACCGCAATGGATGCAGCCCGCATGATGCTAATACAGAAGACTAGCGCTGTCATGGTTTGCGATGAAGCAGATCGAACAGTAGGCATTTTCACGACCAAGGATTTGATGCGGCGTGTAGTCGCTATGTCACTGGAACCAAGTCAGTGCTTGCTATCCAGCGTGATGACAGCCGATCCTCGGACAGCCACACTGGGAACTACAATCTTGGAAACGCTTCATTCGATGCACAACGGACAGTTTTTGCATGTGCCCGTGTTCGACAGTGGTAAACGGTTGGTTGGAATCGTAGACGTGCTTCAGGTTACACGTGGTGTCGTTCAACAAATGGGCACATTCCAAAGTGCGAAAAGCGATAGTGTGCAGCCACTCTGGGATCAATTTCGCAGCAGCCTGAAAGGCGCAGAAGATGCTACTGAAGAGGTCGAGGACGATGGATCAAACATGGGCGTAGACGACCCCGATGTCGATGGAGTAGACATTGCATCCGTAGTTGGACGACAAACGTGGAGTGACTTCCAATCATCAACTGGGACAAGTGGCACAGGCGACCCAGCACTGCTGGATGAGAACCCCCTTGACGAAGGAGAGCATGCACCTGACGTGTTTGTTTACAAGCTTGCTGACTGCTACGGGAACAATCATCGGTTCACTAGCTCCGCTGAATCTGTGAAACAGCTCCTGGTGGATGTCCAGAGCCGACTTGGTGACAACACAATCCGTCGAATCCTTTACGTCGATGACGAAGCCGACCATGTACGTAAAAAACTGTTAACGTATTTGGCTTGCTCCACTTCTGCAACTAATCGCTCATGTGGAATTCATTGCTTGCAGATACTGCTCTCCGAGGACTCCGATTTGAAAGATGCTGTGAATCGAGCTCGCACCTGGGGAAACAAGTACATCCGCCTGATGATTCCTCGTTATCGACTCGCAGTGCGCCGCGCGCTCGCGCACAACAGTGATACAGCGATCGGTATGGTCGTGTACGCCGCTGCGGTGGCAGCTCTTGCTGGTGCCTCTTTTTTCCTGAGCAGACGAAAGTAACCGAACGAACTATCAGGATAGGTGTTGTGCGTTAATCCACAATATTGCCGTCGCAGTCAGACTTTACGAAAGTTTTATAATTGGTGATCGAACGAAGTTTATTACGAAGTACGTGAACAAAATTTGCGGCCTTGAATAAATATGGCTGCCTAAGAAGAAATCAGTGGTCAAAATCCAAGCGGCCATACAGCACGTGAAGCAGTCTGGTGGGGCTCAAGCGACGAGAAATTCGATCATCAGCACTTCAGGAAGCGATGCGTGAGACTGTTGCCGAAATGTGCATCACGCTGAAGAGCGACAGCAGAACGATGGACTTCCACGAATAAAACTGCGGGAAGTAGTAGAACAGTGTCCATAAACCGTAGAGGAAGACGCCCGTGAGAACCAGCAGCGAGTTTTGCGGGTTCAAGGTCTTGAGGTTGGTCTGCAGCGCTGCTTGCGGGTGGGGAAGTAGGGCTGCATGAAACCATTCCACAACACGAACGAAGCCATCAATTTTCCATATGGCGGTACACAACGCCTTCAACACGTACGGGCATCGGTGATGACGCTGTGGATCACGCCGTTCTCCTCAATGCCGTATTCCCCCATCGACCGAGTGGGAATCAGCAGCATTCCCATGTAAATTAACCGAATTTTCTTGCCATTGTCAATTTCCTCGGCAAAGAACTAAATCAAGCACGTAGCAATAAGGTCAGTGTAAGTCGAAAAGACGCAGCCCACACGAACTCCGCCGACCTTGTCCACAAAGTCGTCGACTTGCTGCGTAGCCTTGAACCAGGCCGGTCGGATCTCTTCGCCTTGTCGTAGACGTATGGGCAGGAAGCCTTCCGGCAGTTGCGTGTTTATTTCCTCGGCCGCTTCCTCCTCGTGCTCCATCTCCTGTGTCAGCCAGAAGAGTGAGAACAAATTCCAAATAGCATCGTCAAATTGACACCATCTCACCGCTTCGTGTGCTGTTGTCACTGACGCGACGATTCTGAGCAGCAGAACAAATCAACTAATTTGTAAGTTGTAGGCTTTCGACTATCGAAGGGGCATTTCACAACACGTACTCAGCCTCGTCATTCACGAGTGCCCACTCGTCGTGTAGAGCAGGCGGAGAACAGGGAGTGGCTGTTGGTGACTCCATCGGGATGGCTTGGGCTTGGAGAGTGGCGGCGTTCGTCTCCTGCGGTCCTTGGAGCTTCTTTCGGTATGAGGAATGCTGGAAAAATACGTACCTAAAACACTATTAATTGGGTACTTCGTGCTTACTTCAACATGTTTGACCCAATTTATTGGCTAAGATTCGATGCTGCGACGAATGCGGCGTAGCAAGCGAGCAACGTGCCCCGGCTTGAGTGAAGCTACCTCTGCTACATGGCGCTCCTGCATTTCCGCCAGTGCGTCAATCTCGTCCCAACCTTTGTCGACGAAGAGCGGCAATAAGGCGCTCTGCCCGATGCTGTCGAGTGCAGTCTCAAGGAGCTTGGTCGCAACATCTTGATGCGGCTCCTCTGCAGGGGTAACGGAGCCATCTTTCGTCATCTTTATCGGTGTTGCGTCATTACTCTCCGTTTTCTGCCGGTTGCCCGTCACCATCGCCAGGCGTGTAAGCCACGCTGGATGCGAAGGGATCCTGAGGTTGGATTCCCGACGGGTGTCGTAGACGCACAAGATGAGGAACTGGTAGTACGGCGCGTTTATACCGATGATCGTAAGCCCCACAGCTATATTGAAGAGCGCGTACTTGAGTGGGAACGCCGCTGGGAACCAGATCAGGAAGCCGAAGGCTCCGCAGCCGACACCAAGGTAAAAGTAAATGGACGGGAGAGTGAACCATAGATCGAGTCTCTGAAGCAGCCGCATCGCTTGGTGGTCGTCCTCTGTTTCATTAACCGCGAGCAACACAAGCACGCTGTTAATGACGGAGAATAGCAGGAAAAACATGCCGGTGCAGAGGAAAGCGCTCGCGATGCCCTTGACGTCCTCGGCCCATGACGATCCATAGTTGCTGAATGTCGTGGTGGCGACTACCGCAAGCCACGATGCCCAAACGGTGAACACAAGCGCCGAAATGAGGCCTACGTTTGTGACCTTGGTGAACGCTTGCTCCCGGGTGTTGTCGTGCTCGCGCGGATCGAAGCCAAGCCAACGAAATGTGTAGGCGTCGTACATGATCAAAGGATCGAACACGCGCACCATTGTCTTCAGGAGACCCCCCGTCCTCGGTTTGCCATCTGCTGCTTGGAGAGATGATCCCGACACCACCACGCCATGTGCGGCCATCTTTTGGCTCGCATGAGCTTGTTGCGCCAGCTTCTTCTCTGTGTGCATCGTTGCTGTGTCTACTCTGGCAAAGATGCAGATTCTACCCCGCAAAGGTCGCGTGTGCGCAATGCAAGATGCAAGTTCCAACTCACACTTTGGCTAAGAACTCTCCTATTTTCCCCTCTCATACCTGGCGTACATAACCCGAAAAAGGAAAGTTTACGGATACATGTATCGGGCATCTTTTTTTCTTTCTCCTCGGCTCATTTTGTACGAAGAAGTGCAGCTTGCTCACCGTCAATCGACCAAGCAGTTTCCAAGAGTCTTGAACCAAGACTAGCAGGACCAAGAGCAATGGCAGTCCTTCTAGAACGCACGCAGACGCTGCGCCAGCACATTGAGGTGCTCATCCGTCGCGACGCTGCCAAACGCTCGCTGCCCGTGGACGAGCGAGCGCTGCGACGCCGCGTGGACGACTACTACCTGCCCATGTTCCGCTGGACGACGGAGGTCGTGGAGGCTGCGCAGAAGAAACAGGGCGACGCTAAGCGTTGCGTCTGCATCGGTCTGAGCTGTCCGCAGGGTGGCGGCAAGACGACGGCCTCCATATACATGCAGGAGGCGCTGGCGCTCATGGGCAAGAAATGCGCCGTCATGTCCCTGGACGACGTCTACTGGAAGCACGAGCAGCAAGTGGCGCTAGCGAAGGACAACCCAGGAAATCCGCTGCTTCAGGTGTGGATTTGTTTTGTTGATGTTTAGTGGGGTATGAAGTGGCAAACTTGACATGACTGGTGAATTAATTGACAGTACCGCGGCAACCCGGGCACGATGGACGTGCCGTTCCTGTTGGAGCTGGTTAAGGAGTGCAAGACCTCCACCAAAGAGATCGCTTTGCCACGCTACGACAAGTCGCAGCACAATGGCCGTGGTGATCGCGCTCCCTTGTCCGAGTGGGACCGCAAGCAAGGTGTGCAAATGCCTAGATGGTTGTATGCCGGTCGTGTTTCTAATGTCGATGTATTAGGTCCACTGGACGTGCTGCTGATTGAGGGCTGGTGCATGGGTTTCCAAGCGATCGATGAATCGAGCTCCGAGCTGAGGAACGAACTTTGAAATCCTTCTGCGTTGCTGGTTGCTCAAGGAGTACTCGATCTAATGGCGTTATGTTCGGTGGTGAAGTGAGCACATGAAGGCCGTGAACAAGGAGCTCCGTGCATTCGACAAGTTCTACGAGGAGCTGGACGGGCTGGTTGTAATTAAGATCGACAACTTGGACTGGGTCTACCAGTACGTTTTCAGCAGCTCTCAAAGATAGCAATTGTAGCATTGCAGGCATTACACCTCTGACCGATCTTTTGACGACGAGCAGGTGGCGCGAGCAGCCGGAGCAGCTTCTGCGGGAAGCCAAGAAGCCAGCCATGACCCCCGACGAGGTGCGCGACTTCGTGGACCGCTTCATGCCGGCGTACAAGACGTATCTCAAGGGTCTCTACGCGAACCCGAAGGACTCGATGTCACCGTTGGCAACTGCGCCGCGCCTCATTTTCTCCATTACGGCAGCACGCGACCCAGCGGCCAAGCCGGTGGAGTTCAACTTCACATCTGAAGCATTGAAGGATTAGAGGCTCGATTTCAAGCAGCTCAAAAATGACATGATTCTGTTTCCCCCACCTGTCGCCCATTGTGGGTTCTACCGCTCTTGATACGTTTTACCCATGTTGTTTTGAAGTTGTAGTTTTTCTTTATAGAACAAAACACGCGGGTTATTTTGGAGACAGTAAATTAACCCAACAGAAGAAAAGTGGGTGGTAATAACGGCCTGCTGCTCCTGTCAGATTTCGGAGACCTACCTTCCAACGCCTTCGGCCCAATCACCCGCGCCCCGCACACGCCTGAGCCCATGGAGCGGTACCAGAAGCTGGAGAAGGTCGGTGAAGGCACGTACGGTGTGGTGTACAAGGCGAAGGATCGCGTGACGGGAGAAGTGATCGCGCTCAAGAAAATCCGCCTGGAGGCCGAGGACGAGGGCATCCCCAGCACGGCCATCCGCGAGATCTCGCTGCTAAAGGAGCTGCAGCACTGCAACATCGTGCGCCTGTACAATATTGTGCACACGGAGCGGAAGCTCACGCTTGTGTTCGAGTACCTGGATCAGGACCTCAAGAAGTATCTGGATGTCTGCGAGAAGGGGCTGGAGAAACCCATCCTCAAGTCCTTCCTGTACCAGCTCCTGCGCGGCATCGCCTACTGCCACCAGCACCGTGTGCTGCATCGGTGCGTCCTGCTAATTGCTGCTTGATGAGAAATAGTGTGCTAACTGGTAGTGTGTGTTTTTTCTGTAATGATAGCGATCTGAAGCCGCAGAACCTGCTGATCAACCGCGAGGGAGAGCTGAAGCTTGGTGACTTTGGTCTGGCACGTGCGTTCGGCATCCCTGTGAGAAGCTATACGCACGAGGTCGTGACGCTTTGGTATCGCGCGCCTGATGTCCTCATGGGGTCGCGGTACGTTTCGACAGCTGCTTGCTGTACATGTTATCTTTCTTGCAATGATTTTTTTCGTGTTGTGAATCTTACCGATGGACCGTGCTCTGTTGTAGGAAATACTCGACGCCTGTTGACATCTGGAGTGTGGGCTGCATTTTCGCCGAAATGGCGAACGGTGGTCCGCTCTTTGCGGGCACATCGGAGGCTGACCAGCTCGACCGCATCTTCCGCCTGCTTGGCACGCCGACGGTCGAGATTTACCCCGCCATTGTGGAGCTCCCGGACTATCGAGTGAGGACTTGTTTCGTTCTTTTTTCCGTCCGGTTTCGCTGCTAACGTTGATATATGAATGTGCGTGCCTACAGCGGGACTTCCCTGTCTACCCGACGCCTGAAAGCTTGACGCACCTTGTACCGACACTTGACGCGGATGGCGTGGACTTGCTAGAGCAGATGCTGCAGTACGACCCGGCAAAGCGAATCACTGCGGCTGAAGCTATGGTCCACCCGTATTTTAGCGACTTGTCCCCGGCACTTACTGAAAACCAGTGAGGCTGAGATCAGTAGCCACAGGCGCTTGGCAACACAAGAACGAATAGTGCAGTTGTCGAGGAAGAAGAGCGATGGTAATACAACATTGGTAAATTTGGAGCGTGAAGAGGCACTCGGTGCAAAGGGTCATCATCCAGAACAGAGGATGAAGCAACATGCTCAGCAGGTGAGACGAAATCCTGCTCTGTGGGTGCTTCTTATTTTCCTGCTATCTCTTTGTGTTGCAGGAACTGCAAACATCAAAGAGCCCTGGACCAAGTGTATTCGTAGTGTGCCCAGATCTTTCAAACAGACTCAGCAGGAGCAGTTGTGTGCTGAAAGTCGTGCCCGCCAAGATCCAACGGCAGCAGGTCAGTGTGCGAAATTGGCCTTGGGGGGGAGAGCTTTGCAGGCTGCCAAGTTTGCATCAAGAATTGAGCTGCTGCGTAGCGCCTCAATTGTCCAGCTGTGCGCGGGGGCCCAGAATACAGGCCCCGCAAAGTGCTGGCTTGCAATATCTGCTCAAGAGCGGCAGCAGATGCTCATTTCCGCCTCCACTTCCAGTAACGAAGCAGAGATGGGGCCTGTAGGTGCTGTGATCCCGCTCGTCCAAATTTGCCGGCATGCTCAAGATGACCGTCCCGCCAAATGCACGCTCCTCTGGCTTGAGATGAGTAAAACACTCAGCAAACGAGATTCTCAAGACGCACTCAAGACTGCTGCTGCACTCTGCAGATTTTTTGACGGGCAAGTGACTGCTTTGAAGCAATGTGTAAAACAAGCTCAATCTCATCTGAGATTCGGTGCAAGCAGCGCGATCAGCACCCTCCTACTCTGCCAATACATTGGGGATGGAACAAATCTGCCGACTCTTCTGAATTGCGCTTCCATGCTCGGCAAGAAACGTATCCCACCGTCTATCATCGCTGAAGTCTGTGCTGGAGCTTCTAGTGTGGATGCTGCTGTCACCACCCAACCTCACCCTTGCTTCTTGGAAGCGCAGCAGAGACTTCGCTGGATGGATCAAGAGGCCCAAATATCTTTATGCAAGGATGCCGCAGCAGATGCTGCGATTATCCCGATTGACTGTGCCCTGGAGATGAAGATTCATGCACGAGTGTTGCTACCTTCCAATCTATCGCTGTCTCCGACAGCAGAATTTGGTACGCTTGTGGCTAACTTATGTCGTCGCGCAACAAATGCCACCACTGTGATTGAGTGCGTGCGTCTTCTCCCAGTTCGCGCTTTCACTGCTGATCAAGCTCTTCGCCTCTGTGCGGCTTCCGCAATGCCTGTTGAACATTCTGAAGATGGAGATTCCGTCTCGCTCTACCCTACAAGTTGTGCTTTAAAATCCCGGTTACTTCTTCAGCAAGCAGTGTCGCTAGATGGCTCAAATGGTTTGGGCATGACAGTATCCGCTGCTGCTGTTAAGCTATGCGAGAAAGCTACATCGAATGCACCAAGCAAGTGCTTGGCAGATACACAGCGTGATCAAACGCTTTCGACTAAACTTCGTGTACAGCTCTGTCAGCAGGCTACGTCCGGTGCACCCCAGTTGTGCCTTAAGTCACTTCGGAGACTTATCAATATGCAGCGTCTGGATATCAACGATGCTGTAGCCGCCTGTCGTCAAACAGCGTCCCTGGGCTCCGCAGAATGTGTGACAGAGTTCCTTCAAACCACCGCCTCAATATCAGGAATGATAGTAGCTCAGCTTTGTCATGGTGCACGGAACTTGGAACCTGCTCGCTGCTTCAAGGTCTCCCCGCTGTTCTACGACGATGAACTGAAAGTATCACTTTGCAAGCAAGCTGAGAGTACAGCTCCGGCGTCGTGTGTCGAGTCGGTGATTTCCCGTATTGCGAACCAACCGTCCGCGAAAGTGGCCTTGTGTCGAGGAGCAACCACATCAGCACCTGCAGCGTGCGCTATGGAGGCCCCCTTTGGGATGGATGAAACGAACTTGATTGTCCTATGCCGATCAGCAGTGAGTATTGCGCCTGCGAGGTGTGCCCAGGAAGTGCCGATATCGTTGGGCGTACCCTCGCACATGGTGGCTCAAGTGTGTGCTGGTGCGACGTCAACGATTCCAGGTCGTTGTCTTGCGCACCATATTCGGCATTCACGTTTGCTTCTTCGCACACTAGATAATAACCAAATCGTGAGAGAGTGTCGACAAGCAGTGGCGCGACCTGCGGGTTTGGGGGTTGCCCAAGCTTCATATAATTGCCCGGAGCTTCGCCCCATGTGCCCTCTGCACCTCGTGCTGAACGTGCTCGACCAGTACGGTGATCCCATGGCCGAGGGTTGCCAGTACCAGACTCATGGCAACAATGTTGTATACGTGAACGCAGTGTTTACCGGGAGTCACACCCAGCAGCAGGACTACACCCACCGCCAGCAACCAACAATGCAAGGACCGTCGTATGCCACGATAGCCAACGGTTCCGCCATCTTCTCGGGCTTGCAATTTACTGCTGCTGGAGAGTTTACCCTCACATTTCGTGCAGGAGAAGGTGTCACCGAAGAGGTTGCGCGCGTTGTTGTGCACCTTGACCACGCTGCCGAAGCGCTGAAAACTCGATGTGACGAGCTATTCACCCGTTTCCAATGCAGTGCTCGATCTCCTGCGCGGGACTCTCCGCAGTATGAGATGCAAAAGCTGCTTTTACCCCGTGCACTTCACCTCAACGCCATCTCCTGCGGACAGTACTGGGTCGATAACATCGGCGGTCTCAGCTTTAGCGGCTTCGTCCCTCCGAGTAGCGTGCTCTTCGCCCTGCCGCGTCCACTCTACGACCTGTTCACGTACGTAGCTCCGCTTCATCTGTTTGTGCCTACACTCTCACTGATTGCATTGTGACTGTAGTAACAACATGGACGTCCCGCGTGCCGACATGAGCGCCTGGGCGCTGCTGGGTTTGAACGAAGGCGAGACGAGCCGCGCTGCCATCCGCCGCGCCTACCACCGGCGGTCGCTGGAGTGGCATCCGGACAAATGGCATGCGCTGGTCGCAGCGCTGCCTGCATCATGGCAGCAAGAGCTGAGCGGGGCGTTCGCACTCGTCACACAGGCATACGACCAGCTACGTTAAACCACCAACTTCAACGGAAAGTATTGATATAGGGTAGATATGAGCCAATCAGCGTCGTCCAATTGTATTCGCCGGTTTGAGCTCACATCAAGAAGGCAGGAAGCATGCAGGACGCGGTGCTGGCGATCCTGCGTGGCGTCCGCAATGGGTCATTCTACGGCACCAAGGTGCGCGCCCCGCACGGTATGTACGTCTTCAGTGCCTGTTTCTACCTCGCTCCTAGTTGACGATGGTTCGTGTGTGTGGCCAGCTATGGTGATGATCTTCCTCTTCCAGAAGGGCTCGATCCGGCAGAAGCTGCGAGGCGTCGTGCACCTCACGTTCGAGCACAGCAAGAACCTGGCGCTGTTTGTAGGCGTGTACAAGGCTGTGCTGGCGGTGCTGCGCGCACACAAGCAGCACGCGCTGGGGCAGCACGTGGCCTCGGGCGTGGGGAAGCCCGGTGCGCACTGGCACGCGGCCGTGGCAGGCGGCATCGGTGGCTACCTGGTGTGGGGCCGCTACTCGGGCGTCAACTTCCAGATCGTCATGTACTTGATGTCGCGCGCGCTCATCAGCGTGGTGCGTGTGCTGGGGGCCAAGGGCTACCAGCCGTTCGCGCAGCACCGCTTCAAGCACGTGTACCCGCTGCTGGCGACCGTGGTCTGGGCCGGCGTCATGTGGCTCTACGAAAACGAGCCCAACGCGCTGCACCCGTCGCTGCTCAAGAGCATGCAGTTCCTCTACGACGAGTCCTGCCGCTGGAAGGACGGGCTCGTGGAGTTCCTCCCGTCGCCGGCCACGACCGCCGTCTTTCTGCTCACGCGGCTGCGGATCTGATAGCAGCAGCTTCGTCCCAGTGCACTGCGAAGGTGCCACCACCCAGCGATGACGACTTCTTCGCAGAGCTCGTCGCAGTGTGTGGTCTCCCGGCCCTGTCTCCAAGGCTGTATCGGATAAGCTGTAGACGACGCTTGGTACCAACTAATTGAAATTGCCACCGCGGTCTTGAGTCAAGACTCTTGACGGTCTGCCCAACATCTGAAGAAAGGGCAAGCGGAGACCGCCGTACATGTAAAATCAAAGTGTGAGTGTCGATTGCTAGTGGATGACCGATTTGCATTCCGACGTCTTGCGGTGGGGCTGGTGGCTCAACGGTGGATGAACATCCATGCAAGCACGGAAATGCGGTGCCGTCCGTCACATCACTTCAAGCTGAAATTCTAGTGCGACAACTGGAGTGCGGAAGCCTGCCACAGTATAACGCGTTGGTACACGGCAACGCCGATTAGCGATACGTGTCGCGACTCGCAAGAGACACTTTTTTAGATGGAAACCGCTTTGAAATACGTGTACCTCGTTTAACCGATTTTAGCGGGTTTTATAATCAAATCGCCTCGTCGTACATCTGTGAGTTCAATACTGTACTCAATGCGATTAGTTCCGAAGAAATTACTTCCAGTTCTACCCCTCGTTATGCCCCGTGGTTTTAACGAAGCGATTTCAGAGGTATTAATTATAGATGAATGGTTTTGGCATCAGATCCCTTTATCATCCTATCGAATATAACGGAATACTGAATATTGAGGTGCGAATAACGAGGGGTACCACTGTACCATGGTACTAAAGATGTACCGAAGTTAGCGGTTGTAAATGAGTTAACTTTCGGTATACCAAACTCAAGTGTGGGGCGATAGGGGCGAGCACATAGAGCAGCAGCTTCCGACATGCGACGCCCCGCAGGTCAGTTTTTGCTCGCGGCGGCATTCGCTCAGTGAGCGACGCTCACAGGGGAACCTTCGAGAGCGCACTCGAGTTTCAAGCGAGCTGAGCGAGTGTTACTTGAGGCGAAGCCGTCCATGAGCAGAGCGAGAGGCCACTTATTCCACTTTTCTACTGAAACCCGCGACACGCCGACACTTTAAAGTGATCGAGCGCAGGGGTCGAGCGAGGGCAGTTAATAAAACACACGGGGCATGGGAAACGTCTTCAGCACGAGCAGCAGCGACGCCAGCGGGATGCCCATCGAGAAGAAGCCCAAGGAGAAGCTGCACACGCTGTCGGACACGACGGTCTCCTCCTCACAGTACAGCGACGACGGTGACGAGCTCATGCATCAAACGCCCGGCCGACGCCGCCGACGCGAGAGCGACCAGAGCACCGCGAGCCCCAATGCGCCGCTAGATACGACAGGGATCCGCTATTGCAACGTGGATAGCCAGGACAGGAGAAGAGCGTCCGGTGCCTCGCCGCTGTCGGTTGTGAACGGCGTCCTAACGTGGCTCATGTCGTGCGCAGGCGGTTCGTCGAGCGACAAGGAACCGGGCGCCGACTGTGACGACTACTACCTGATGGAGCAGAAACACCGAGCCTTTTGGGAGCTGGTACAGCAGATTTTGGACCTGAACGACGTGGTGCTCATGATCCGCCTGCTGCTGGACTTTTTACAGGATGATCTCGGTGCGGCAGCGGCTGCGGTCTTCTTGGTGGACCAGAACTCACAGAACATGTCCCGCATTACGCGGGGCAACCCGACACAGTCTGGACTCGCACCGTCGCGAGGGCTTGTAGGCGAAGCGTTGAACTCGCGGGTAGCACGGTTCCTGGTGGACTTTAGTTGTGAAGAAGGGTACGACCCTGATGTGGACTTGACACATGAGTTCCCAGGACAAAAACTTTTCTGCGTGCCGCTGATGGAGAAAGATGCCGTGTACGCGATCATTGAAGTTACGACTTCCTGTCCCACACGACGTGTGATGGATGATCTCCACGTGAAGCTGTTGACTTGGCTGGGACCAATTTTGAGCTCGTGCATGCGCAAATGTATCGAGTTTCACGATGTACTGCTGTCGGAGCGTACTCAAAAGGCCCTACTGCACATTATTAGCTCGTCGGATACGGAAGACACAGTGTTAAACCTTGTCGATGGTGTGATCGACGGTGCCTGCCATATTACCAAGGCCGAGCGGGTTTCGCTTTTTATGGTGGATTGGGAGACGGAAGAGCTTTGGTCGCTGTCTTCTAGCTACTACGACGAGACGCTTCGTGTTCCTCTTCGAGCGAGCATGCTGGGCCTTGCAGCTATGACGCAGCAAACGATCAATGTTCGGAGCCCAACGACGGATCGTCGCTACAACTGGATGACTGACCAGCGTCGCGGTGTAAACACACGTTGCGTGCTCTACGTTCCTGTGGGCATTCAAGAATCTTCGCAAGTCAACGAGGGAGCTTCATCTGGTAGCAGCCGGCCTATTGGCGTGCTGGAAATCATCAACAAGGTGGAGAGTGAAGTGCCAAATGGGATCACTGCAGGATGCTCGCCAGGTTTTACGTTTGATGATGAGTGTGCGCTTGAAGCTTTTGCCTGTGAGGTCGCCGTGATTCTTCGACGACGCAGTAACGAGATCGAGTACATCAAGTTGCTAGCGGATACACGTGCAGAGCAGGTTCTGGCGAAGCGAGCCCGAAGTCAGGTGAACCTGCTTGAGTGTTATACGAGTTATGCAGCCGCACCTCGCGGACACCCAGAAGCCTGTCTTCGGAATTCGTTTGTCCCGAGCGATCGGCATGTGGCGGACTGCCCCGAATGTGCAGCAGCTGCCAAGCTTGAGGCTCAAGCTGAGCAACCAACTCTGACGTCCCCAGCGGCGACCAGGGATGATACAAGTGATAATGTGCCCACCGCGGAGACTGCTCAGCGCCTTAGCCGCGCAGTTGGCGGCAAACATTACCAGTCCGGTCGATTGGGATACGAATTCGTCGGAAGCAATGAAAGCATTCCGTCTGGTTTGCTCTTCAGTGCGCCACCAGGCTCACGTTTCCCTTCCTGGGATTTCAACGTATTTACCACTGACCCGGCTGCACTACCAAAGCTACTGGAAGAGATGTATCTGGACTTCAAGGTGGATGAGGTACTGCACACAACAAAACACCGCTTGCAGAACTTCATTGTGGCAATGAAAGAGCACTACCACCCGAATCCGTTCCACAACTTTCTGCACGCCTTCTCAGTGGTTCACGCGTCCTACCTCTTGCTGAGTACAACGGACGCAGGTCAAATGCTTCATCCGTTGGACATCGCAGCCTGCTTAATTGCTTCACTAGGTCACGATGTAGACCACCCTGGTCACACGAATGATTTCGAGGTTGTATCTGGCTCGCAGTTGGCGATGCTTTACAGCGACGAGTCCGTTTTGGAGCACCATCACGCTTACACGACATTCCGGTTGATTTCCAAGGAGAAGAATGCCAATATCCTGCAGAACCTGACTCCTGCTGACTATCGCCACGTGCGTAAAACGGTGATCACTGCTATCCTGGGCACGGATATGGCAAACCATTTCAAGTTCCTGGAGGCGATCGAAAAGGTTCTCCGGCCGGCAAGTCACCATGTTGATACAACAACGATCTCGTCGGCCAAGCGTGACAACTCCAGTGTTACTGCAATCATAGCAACGAGTAGTGGAGCGAAGCCAATGCTTGATATTACGGCCGCTAAGGATCAAGGAGAGCATGACCCAGAGATCCTGAACGTGTTGCGCGATGCTGTGATGCAACCTGAAGGCTCCGTTGTAAGTACTCCACGTGGAAGTACGAGTGGATCTGCACCGAATAGTTTCCACTCTACCTCCGGCGCCAAGGGCGCTCCTGTCCGAACCTCTAGTGCGCGGTCAACTAAGGGTGGCTGGGCCTACAATGGCTCTGTGGAGGACCGGTTGTTCCTTGTGAAGACTCTTGTGCATGCCAGTGACCTGTCAGGCCAAGTATTTCCGAAGCCTGTGGCTCTGAAGTGGAGCAACATGATCTCGAAGGAATTCGCGTACCAGGCGCTGTTGGAGCAGGCTGAGAACATCCCGATCTCGTACAGGAACATCGATGACCCGCTGAAAATGGTGGAAGGTCAGCTCTTCTTCGCGCAGAAGATCGTGGCACCGCTCTGGGACCTCATGTACATCATGTTTCCGGATATTGACGAGTGCATGTCAAATTTGAGATCGAACGTTGCGCACTACGAGCAAGAGCTACAGCGCCTCAAGCAGGCCCGCTTCGAAGAAGGTATCGTGGCTGATCAGATGCGAGAGGAACGTGATGCGCTAGAGCGACAGTATGAACAGGAAGCGGAATCGGGGCGCAACAGGAGAGCGCGGCGTGATTCAATGTGCGGCTGTGATGACGCGGGCGTTGCGGTACCAGGACTTGCCAGGCATAACCCAGCCAAGTTCAACTCGTTCCGTACGATCCCGGAGGACGATAGTAATAGTAATAGTGAGGGTGTGGAGGCAAGATTGGAGACCGACGGTGAGTTTCCCGACGTTCGAGCTAGCGTGCTTGAGGCAGCGGAAAAGTCTCGCCAGGGACCCCGTTCAAGGTCAAGCAGCGTGAGCAGTAGCGATCTGGAGATAGACGAGCAATCGCTCGTCGTGTATGAATAAACAAAAGCCTCGTTCAAACCTTGTTCATTTTTCATTAGCCATGAATAAACTGAATCTAGCTCTACCGTGCTAGTCTAAGACTGCCTTCGCAGTTCCCGTTGTGGATGAACGGGGGGAGCGTATTGTATCTCGCCGACACTCGAAGCAGTGCTTGGTTTTGCTGTCAACGTGCTCGGAGCAGAAGTATCCAGTACAACGTGAGCACTTCGCTGCCTGCGCAAAAAGCGCGAAGACGAAGTGACACTCACGAGCGTTGCAGTACCATTCCGGGCGGTCTGGGAATTCGAGCAAAGGCCGTGTGGCCACATGCCAGGTCTGCCGAACTGATGTATGGTCACTTGTTTGAGCTTTGGTGTCCTTCACATCTTGGTCGATCGGTGCTGAATCAGCGGCTCTGACAACGATATCGTCGAAAAAGCGGGGCGACCCAAGCCACGACATCGCTGTTGGCGAGGTCAAAAACTCGAGCGACGACGACTCGGAAACGCTGCGACTCAGGGTAACGCTGCTCCCAACCCGGCTGCATGTTGAGACGCACGTTGCGGTTGACGTGCTGGACCCTCTTGATCGACTGCAGGGCAGTTCAGCTAACTCCGCTGGAGTCTCATCGTCGTTGTTGCTGTCCCCACTGTCATCGCAAACATTGAGCATCGCCATCGTTGGTTCGGAAAGCCGACGATCCCTGCCGAATCCGCGAACACGGCCACCATCAGAGCGGTTTGCTCGCGGACACTGGTGCTTGAAGATACAATGAGCATGCTGTGGCTTGCAGCAGTAGCGAAACTCGCAGTGGCCACATACCGCCGTCTCAAGAGCCAACATGTCGAACTTCGAGTTGCAGTACAAGCACACCTCTTCCTTTTCTAGTACAAGTCGAGCCGCTGTTGTGTCGCCCCGCTTCCAGCGATGTGCTAACTCCAGCGGCGAGAGTCGTCTCATACGGGTTCCCTGTATCCGTGCTCCGTGGGCAAGCAGTAGACGCACCATGTCGGGCTGATTGCGAATTACACTAAAATGCAGAGGTGTCAGACCGGCGTCGTCCCGATTGTCGATGTCGGCACTGCAACGATCGATCGCCAGGCACGCTACGGCCACACGCCCATACCAAATGGCGAAGTGAAGAATCTCGTTAGCCACCACTATACCAGCAGCAGCGCTGTGGTGGCGATGAACCACGTGTGCCTCCCACAAACGATGCACAAGAGTGCCGTTGCCTAAGCGGATAGCTTCGGTCATTTCGGGAGGTAGTGTCCGGTGCAGCCCAAAGTCTCCCAGGAACGACCCTGACTCTTCGTCACCGTCTGCACTGCTGCCATCGCTGCTGGAGGCACCGGCATCGCTGCACGTAGGAGCCACTGCACCTGCTGTGCGTAGAAAATGTTCGCGGGACACGTGTGCGGTGGTGTCCTCACGATACATCTTGGGATTCGGCCGAAGTGACAGCGCCTGCAGAATAACCTGGTAAGGGTCCAGCTCGCGCACCAGAGGCTTGAACTCGCGTAAGAAGTCCTCGAAGGCCATACACATGAGCTTGGCCTCCAGTAGCTTGAGAATAGCTAGTCCTGTGCGTAAGAAAATGTCCTGCACCCCGACGAAGAAGAGGTCAAAGATTGCACACGCGAGGTCCGTCTTGGTGGACAAGGAGAAGAGCGTGGTAAACCACTCGATGCCATACATGGGGATCGCGAAGCCTTGCGCCAGCAGGTGGGCGTGCAGCTTGGGCAAGTCTCGGAGGAACATTTGCTCGAAATGCTGGAGATACTCGTCCAAGAACGTGGAGCTGCGGTGGTAGATGCCTGCCAGGTGGCGCTTTTTCAGCATGTAGAGGAAGAGCGCATAGGCGTCGGCCTCCGACAGCCCTTCCACGAGGAAGAGCGCGGCGATGAAGTTCATGCCCTGGCAGTAGCCGTCCTCAGCTTCGGCGATTGCGTTGAGCACGCGGAAGAGTGCGCTCTGCTGGGCCGCGAGCTGGTGCTGGCGACTGCGCTCGAAGATGCTGAAGGTGCGCGTGACGTCGCGTCCGATGGCGCCCGAGCGCTCGTACTCGGGCGTGGAGATGAGGAAGTAGATCTCCCGGTGGCGGCGCACAAAGTCCCTGGGCAGCACCCGCATCCAGCAGATGCCGCCCGTGAGCGAAAGCAGCAGCTCGCGCTCTGATTGGTCCGTGAAGTTGAACTGCTTGACCACGTTGCGCCAGAACAGCTGCCGCTTCTTCTCGGGTCTCGACGCCATCTGCAAGTTGGAATGGCGGCACTGCAGCGCTGCGGGGCTGGAGGGGGTTGAGTCTGCTGGGCCCTTGGGAACCATCGCGGGTGGTTGGCAAAACGCCCCGCGCGGTCGCTAATTGCTTGTGCTTGGGCGTCGGGATCCGCAGTCTTTTGCGTCCGTTTCGTGGGCAACTGGTGTCACCTGTTCTCAGACAGCTTTTCGGCCAATGAAAGCCGCTACGCGAAAGTGGTGTGTCGTTCGTGTATTTCATGTTCGACTGGTGTGACGAAGCAGGGAGAAAAGATGGCGGCGAATGTGGCGTCCCAGCCGGCGCGCGGCGACGACACCGAGCCTGCGCGCGAGAAGCTGCCACTCAAGCCGCAGGTGGTGCGCATCGAGGTGCTGGGTGACGAGAAGGTGGGCAAGACGTCGCTCATCTGCTCGCTCGTGTCGCGCCACTTCAGCGAGAAGGTGCCGAGCGTGCTGCTCAACGTGCAGATCCCGGCCGAGGAGAGCGACGAGAACGTCATCATCTCCATCACCGACACCTCATGTATACGCGATTTCTGCAATTAATTTAGAGGTAATTTGCACTGATTCATGTACTGCTTTTGGCAGCCCGCGTGTCGGACTTGATGCGCGTGACGAATGCGGCCAAGCGCAGCGACGCCATCTTGCTCGTGTACGACCTGACGAGGCCCGAGACGTTCCAGCGGCTGCGACGCTGGCTGGACTTCATCGCCAAGAACAAGGAGATCCCCGTCGTGCTGGTCGCAAACAAAGTGGACATCAATGCGGTGGCCCCAACGACCGACGGCCCGTACGCGAGTCAAGTGCGGCACTTGGTTAACACTTATCCGGTGGGTGGAGCTTTTCCAGTGGTGCTGGAGAGTTGAGGGCTAATGTTTTTGTTTTATTTGCAGTTTGTGGTGTCGGAGGTGGAATGCTCGGCGAAGAATTTCACGCAGGTAGCGCAAGCTTTCTTCCTGGCACAGAAAGCGGTGCTATATCCAGTGGCACCGCTTTACAATGAAAAGAAGCGGGTATGTTTTGGTGGGCAAGGTGGTGATTTCGCTCAATGCTTACGCCTACTTATTTTTTGCGCGTGTGTAGCAATTGCAGCCCAAGTGCCTGAAGGCAATCAAGCGGACATTCCGCCTGTATAATCGTGATCGTAGTGGCATCCTCAGCAGGGAAGAACTGAACGAGTACCAGTACGATTGCTTTGGCGTGCGCCTTCTTTCCACAGAGATCGATACGCTGATGGAGTACCTTTCGTCCGAGGTGCCATCTGGAGTGGCTCCGGATCGCAGTGGGCTTTTTGTCGAAGGATTCATCTACCTGTGGTGGCTGTTTATCGATCGCAACCGACCAGAATCGGGCTGGCAGGTGTTGCGCAGTTTAGGATACAACAACGATCTACATCTGGAAATCCCTCCGGAGCGCCTTCAGTTGCCGCCGTACGAAGAAGACCAGTCTGTACAGTTGACTTCTCAAGCTGCCGAGTTCCTAACGAACTTGTTTCGTCAGTTTGATGCGAATAAGGATAACAACATTGCGGAGAATGAGGTCGAAGCGATTTTCTCGATTTGCGAAGATGAAAGTGCGCCTTGGACGACGTGCTCCGCTTTGTCATCACCACTTCTCTATGAGCGAACCATGGTGGACGGCAAGCCTACGCTGCCTCTTGCAGTGTGGCTTGCTTGCTGGAGTTTCGTGGGCCAAGAAAACCCACAGAAACTTCTTGAAACATTGTTTTATCTGGGCTACAACGACAAAGTTTTCCCTGCTATCGAACTCGTGAAGTATGTGGGTACCTTGATTCTGTCGCGCTGTATTGCTATCAACTGATTTCATGTTCTTCTTTTACAGGAGTCGTAGCATAACGCGCAAGGCAATGCAAATCGACCGGAACGTGGTGTCGTGTTATATCTTCGGCTCACACGAATCAGGAAAGGAACATTTTCTGCGCACCTTTGTTGGCGAGAAAGAGGGCATTTCGGCAGATGAAGAGCAGTTTATTCTGCGAGGCATCGGCGCTGTTCCCGATCGAGACACGACTAAGTATCTTTTTGTATGTAGTGGCATCTGCTTAATTATTGGTAGTTGCCTTAACTAACTTCTTGTGAAATGTGCGTGCAATGAGCAGATCACGGAGGCGTTATCGGATGACGAGATCGAAATGAAGGCAGATGTGCTGCTCTTGGTGCTGAACCCGGAGGACGAACCCAGCAAACTGTTCGTGGAGGAGCTGGATAAGAAGCTACCTGCATCGATTCCGCGAGTGGTGATTAGCTACAAACCGGAGATACACGACGAAGAGGAAAGAAAGGAGGACACTGACGAAAGCAGCGCCTTGCTGAAGGAGAAGCCCGTCGATTTTTCAATTGATGCAACGTTGAAGCAGTACCCGACGTCGCTGAAGTGCTACGAAGCTCGCTACGTCAAGGATGCGGTCGCCCGTGTTCTTGTGGCCACTGCCTTGCGACCGTACGTACCGTCCGCTGCTTTGTATGCGGGCTTATTGTCGTTTGTTGACACCGTGTATGCTGCGCAGACCCAAGAACGCGCGTTCAAAGTCGTCTGGCATTTGGCTGCCAGGGCGAAAGACAGGTATGAGTGTAATTGGATTGACAGCCGCCGCTGCCGTCGTCGCGTTCGTCGCAAAGCCGGAAGAGAGCAAGGCGGTCGTGAACGACCTTGTCTCTAAACTTCGGCGTTGAGTACGTAGTGGCACTGCGGAAATAAAGACACTGGAACAGTTTGCTGTATAGCATCTCGATCGAAGCTACATGGAACACCTCATGTCGCTTGGATGGCTTACTCGATCGTGAAGTTCTTGATTACGGAAATGTCACTCTGATCTCTTTCTTTTTGCGTGCCAAAATAATCGTCAAGATTACTTTGTAGTACACCTTTTTCTTGTTGTGGGAAACTTGACCATTATTATCCTGCAGTGAGTTGCTAGTCAGAATGAATATTAATGCATGGGTTGGCTGGTCATGTCACCATTGCATCAAGAGTCTTGATTCAGCAGCTCATATTATAATAATACCTGTACCATCGTTACATGCATTAGCTTGGACGGAAAATTTGACATATTGAAGTCGGCTTTTAAGCGGCGTAATGGCTTGAGAGTTTTTCCCCTACAACACGCGTAGAAGAATGGCTTGGGCCGCAGCAGTGGTTGAGATTGCTTATCGTGCTATTAATATCTATGGTCGGCTGAACTGCATGGCAAAAACTACACTGAACTACTAGCTTAGGCAAATGATTTCCTCAAGCACTATACCGGTACATCCAATTTACAAAATCAGCATACAGTAACGAGCTCTGCGCAATCTCAAGTTCCAAGCTGAGCTGGGCTGCTGAGTTTCATGTAATCACCGGGGAATCCCCGGTGACCCTAGAACCTGATCGAGGGTCTGGTCGGGCTACGGGCCGGGCGGCGCGACGCTTTTTGTTTTTGCAGTAGCGAGACCTTGCAGCAAGCAACCTCGCTACATGTAACTATTACCTGGTACATTGTACACGAGCTTCTCGACGACATGCTTTGCAGCTTCGAGCGTGGCACGAATAAAAAAGAGCCGAATCCTTGGCTCGCAGGTCCCACCCGTGTCACGGTTGTCAAAGGGAAACGAGCCTCGACTGCGCTCCTCGGCTCGGCCTCTCGACTCGGAGGTCGAGAACCACTGCATTTCCACATCTTCCGCGTCGCGCATAGCCCTCCCAGCTGCCGACACCTTTAGCTGTTTGCGCCGATTACGCACGGGGTTAATTCCGTCTGAGATTACGCCTACGAGAAAAATACACCTGCGAACGCGAAACCTGCGCGATAACCACCAGAAGCTCCAGTTCATCAATCACTTCGCAAGTTGCAGCCAAGTGCTCAAGTTGAATTCCGAGCCACAAGACTAATGGAGACGCCGCAGCTCTCGCGGCGCAAGCCCAAGGCGCTGCCACGGCTCATCGTGGAGCCTGAGGACGAAGACGAAGCCTTTTCCGCCGTCCCCGTCGAGCAGATGAGCGCGCGTGGCGTGTTCCTGCTCACGATGGGCGTCACCTCCTTCGCGGCCTTCACGCTCTTCGCGCTGGCAGAGCTCACGCACCACCACCCCAGGTTCCTGCTGGCCAACATGCTGCAAAGCGACACGTATGCCGCCGCCCAGTGGGTCCTGCTGCTTGCCGTGCCCGCCACCAGCGCCGCAGCGTGGTTCCCCATCTCTATCTCGCACGCGCCGCGCGGAGTGTTGCGCATCACGTCGCTGGTGCCGCCGCCCACGCCCGAGTCGCCTGTGCTGTCGCTGTCGCCCACGTCGTCGCTCCTTAGGAAACTGGCAAGACGATACCGACGCAATCACATGTTCGCCATCTACCAGAGCGTGGGTTGGTCGCTGTACGGACTGTTCGTAGCGCTGCAGCTCTTGTGTTTCGGGCCCGACAGCGCACGCAATTTTCCGTTATGCCGACCGGGAAACCGCTCCATGCAAGCGGTGGCGGCGTTCATGGCCGAGGTGCTCATCATCTCGTCCGTGCTCACATTGGAGAAGCGGCGGGACCGCAATCGCCAGCGACGGAAGGACCGATTCGTCGTGCAGCTCAACAACTTCAACAACATGTTGTTGCTCGTTGGCGCGACGCTGCTGGCGCTGGCGTCCGAGTACACTCGTATGTTCCCGCACCCGTCGGGCACCAGTGTGGGGTACCCGATGGTGACAGGACTGGGCTCTCTCGCTCTTTTTGTCACGGCACTCTTCAACACGTACGGCTTGGGCGGTGTGCTTTCGACGAAGGATGGCTGGAACTTTTATCAGCCGTTCATGGGAGGCGCTCGCTTTGTGCTGTTTCAGATCGTGTCGTGGACATGTTTCGGTGCCGGTGCAGCGCTGCAGGTGTTGTATTTGCTTTCGCTTGTGGTTGTGGAGCTGGAGTTGTTCGTGGGCGCCATGGCGGTGGCTGGTTCGTTGTTTGTGGTGGCCGAGATCGGCATGATGATGTCGTTGCTGGTATTCAGGAAGTCTGGCCAATCGCCTAAGAAGCGGTCGGAGGATGCCGATCACAAGAACGTTGCTACTTCTACGAGCACCGTTCCCGTGCCGAAGACTGATGAAGATGTTTCAAGTCGACCGGAGAAACCCGACGAAATGGTTTCGGTCGCTCTGTCGCCAATGCATGCCTATTTCCTAGGTCTGCATGAACGCCTACGTGACTGTGCAGACGAGTGCCTTGGGGTACTTGTCGTCGGCGGATTGGCAAACATTCAGTTTGTCCCGAATGCGTTGTGCTTCGTGTTTTTCGCGTTGACAACGAGTTTGAGCCCTGCGGGTGTTGCCTTTTACGGTTTGATGGCGGCAGGTGTCGAGTTTGTCATGGTGGTGTCTCGCTCGATTGCGACACACCTGTACTTGAAAGATTCGCGCAACGGTCTGTTGAAGGAAGTCAACCGATATCATGTGAAGTATGTGCTTCCCCAGATCATTACCGCCTGCCTTCCGGCCGTAGCCACGTACCGCCACTACATTTATGACATGGATGCATTTGTTCCAGTACTGCTTCTGACGATCTTCGTTTACGTCTACGAGCTCACGTACCGTGGGAACCCGCAGCAAACGGGTTGCCGGGAGCGCGCTAGCTGGGTTACTGGACGCAGCTTCCTTGTAGACACGGTCAAGAGATATTTCAGTGGAACCATCATTCGCATGGCTCCACTGGACCCAGAGAAGCAGTACATATTGAGCTTCCATCCGCACGGCATTATGCCTATCTCAGTGATGTGGCTCCAGTTCACCGCGCAGTGGCGAAAGCTGTTCCCTAACTTCTACGCACACATCTTGACGGCGAGTATTCTGCATCAAATTCCGCTCGCCCGAGATGTGCTCCACTTTTACGGCTCGCGTGAAGTCACCCGACAAGCTTTCGCGCACACGTTGCAGCAAAAAGAGAGCGTGTTGCTTGTGCCTGGTGGTCAGGCCGAGATGCTGCAGCAGCAATCGGCAAAGAATGAGGTGCGCGTGTACACCCACCACAAAGGTTTCATCCGTCTTGCCATTGAGCATGGCGTTCCGCTAGTGCCGGTGCTGAGTTTTAAAGAAGGCGAGATGATGGACAACGTCCAGGCTCCCATGATGCAGCGCTGGTTCGTCAAGAAACTTGCCTTCCCGTTCCCGTATTTCCCATACGGCCGCGCAATGCTGCCAATCCCACGCAAGGTCGATATCCCCGTCGTAGTTGGAGTGCCGCTAGAAGTGCCGCACATTGAGAAGCCCACTCAAGAGGACGTCGACAAGGTTCACGCCAAATATTTTTCTGTCCTTCAAGATATGTTCGACAAGTACAAGGACGAAGTTGGTTGCGGTGACTATAAACTTATCCTCATCTAGATTATGCATACTACGTACATGTAGTAGTTCCGTGGGTAATAACAACATAATCGCAATGTTATGTGAACACAGGCAAAAAAAATGGTATTATCCATTGGTTCTTGATCACATTGTTCTGAATCAGCACGAGTCCAACAGTAGCCCAATCTTAAGCGTTGAACACACCAGCCAGCGCTTCGAAGCGGCCACGACGTTGGGTCTGCTCTGGGAACTGCTTCCACGCCGCTTCCACCTTTCCGAGCACCTTCGACAGATCGGACGGCACGGGTCGTTGGAACTGCTCAGCATATTGGTGCCAAATGTTAGGTGGCACAAGTGCCGCATACGCAAGCAGAATACACGCTCGCCACTTGTTAAGACTCGTTTCCCACGCAGCAAAAGTTGCGGTGTCGCCTGGAGCTTCACATGCACGCCCCGAAACCTCCTGGACTTCGTCGTAGATCGCTTCAAAGGCAGCCTCGCACGAAACAGCGTTGTAGAAGGCAGCGTCAAAAGGTGGGAGTGACGCGTTCCAAGCGGTAAGCGACTTCTTCAATGGCTCCGACAACTCGCTAGGATCTTCACCACCAATTTCAGCAGTCTTGGTGGAGTTGCCACCCGTCGGAACTAAGTTAGGCGCCGCGAACTTCTGAAGGAACGTAAGGCATTCTTGCTTTCTTGATGGAATATAGTCACTGGCAAGCTTTCCCAACTTGGTTGGACAACAACAGGTACAATACCAGCGATTTAGTTACACAATAAAATAACTCGTCAATTTTAACGAACCGAGTTGGGGATGGTGACATTCACGTGTTTGTCACTCATGAGCTCCTTGATCATATCCACCGTGACTACGTCATTCTCGCATAGGTAGTGGACAGGTGTATTCCCAATCTGTGCATACAACGCAGAGAAAATAATAAGAACAATACAAGTGAGTAGATCTGAAGCGACTAGGGACTCTTACGTTGTTTTTGATGTTGAAGTTCGCCTTGTGCTTCAACAGCTCACGAAGCATGAGCTGGGTCACACGACTGTTCTGGCAAATGTAGTGAGATGGCGTGGATTGAAACTAAAACATCCACATCAATATCAGTATCAGATTCAGTAGCCGGTAAAAACTCAAATCCAACAACGTACGTGGTTCTGGATGTTCACGTTAGTTTTCGCAGCAAGCAGCAGGCCGAGCATGCCGTCTGACACGTAGCTGTTCTCGGCCAGATAATGAAGCGGGGTGTTACCATCCTGTCGATACCACCAACGACTCAGCCCCATACAATTCTAAACTCCGTTCACCTCAAATTCTCCTACCTCATCCACAGCGTTCACATCCGGCTTGGCCTTTAGCAGAGCCTCTAACGCCCCCGCTGAGACCGCTTCGTTCTCGCACAGAAAATGCAGCGGCGACTTTTTGTTGTCCTGTCATGCACAATTTCACCCAGTCGGCCCCCATCGACAGTAAAAACAACAATCTACGCACCGTGGTCTGCATGTTCCCATTGGCCTTGGCTGTCAGAAGCTGCTGGATGCTCAGCCCCAGGTCTCCGTCGCCACCGCTCTTGTTCTTGCACAGCAGGTGCAGCGCGCTCCAGCCGTTCTGCAGTACATCAACTTATGTCAATGAAAGATATTTAAAGTGCAGTATTATTGATTGCCACCTCGTCCACCGCGTTCGCGTCGAAGCCAGCGTGGAGAAGCACGCGCAGCCCTTCGGCGCGGGCCGCGAGATCCGTCGAGCGGTTCTCGCAGAGGAAGTGGAGTGGAGTCCACCCGTCTAGCAGATCGTACGGGTCTGTGCCGCCGCTGAGCGCCGCCTGAAGCTTGGCGGGCTCGCAGGAGCCCTGCACTTGGTCCCACACAGCCCCGTGCTTCATGATCTTCAAAAATTGAATGGGATCAGTGTCACTAACAATATCCCGTGATCGAGTGACTGGGTCCGTTTTGTGCCGGTGTCTAGCTGTCTTGCGATTGGCAGATATTCTCGATGAGTGTAGACGAAGCCATTGTTGAGTCATCTTGACAAGATGACGAGCGCACCAACGCGAGATCCTGCGACGTGCGCAGCGCTGGACGAATTCCAGACGCATCATGTGGACCTGGAGCTGCATGTGGACATGACTAAGAAGCGCGTCTCGGGCGTGGCCACGCTGTCCGTCAGAAGGCTCAGCGCTGCGTCCGCTCTGCGCCTGGACGTCTTCCACCTGAACATCCGCTCGGTATGTGTCGCTCTGCCCGAGGAGGAGACGATCGCTGCCCAGTGGAGCGTCAAGCCTTTCACGTCCTTTGGCGAGACACTGGAGGTCGAAATTCCAGACGAGTTGGCGCTCGCAAGCGCCTTTGAGCTCTCGATCCGCTACGAAACGGACCCGCAGAGCCCCGGCGTTTGCTGGCTCGAGAAGGAGCAGACGGCGGGCAAGAAGCTACCGTTCGTGTACACTCAGGGACAAGAGGTGCTGAACCGCAGCTTCTTCCCGTGTCAGGATTCGCCCTCCGTACGTGTCACGTTCACCGCTTCGGTGGTCGTGCCGAAGGAGTTGGTGTGTGTCATGAGTGCCAAGTTGTGTGGCGTGGAGGACTATGCCCCGGAGGAAGAAGAAGGGGAGAAGGAGGTGACACCTACCGAGAAGAAATTCACCTTTGAGATGAAACAGTCGATCCCAGTGTATTTGGTGGCGATGGCCGTCGGAGATTTGGTCGAAGCGGAGGTTGGTCCGCGATCGAGCATCTGGACGGAACCCTGCATGATTGAGGCTGCTACCAAAGAGTTCGATGGCGTGCTAGAAGAGTACTTGACGATCGGTGAGCGCCTATTTGGTGAATACCTGTGGGAACGGTACGACATGCTGGTTATGCCACCCTCGTTTCCATACGGTGGGATGGAAAACCCGCGGCTCACGTTCGTGTCACCCTGCACGATTGCAGGCGACAAATCACTTGTGTCGAGTACGTACCTGTGGCTGGAGGTTACTAGCTGCGTGCATGTTCTTGCTTTTCAACTCTAGTGTGCTGACTCGCTTGTGCTATTCCGTAGTTGTAGCGCACGAGCTCTCTCACTCGTGGTTTGGGAATTTGGTGACGAACGCTACGTGGAGCGATTTTTTCCTCAATGAAGGCTTCACGATGTACGCTGAGAGGCGCATTACGGAAGTATCGCACGGCAGGTAAGATCATTTGGTGTCTGCAAAGAATTAAAGCCCTGTTGGTATCTAACGTTTTCTCTGGGATATTCTTTGATTGTAGACCTCTAAGCTGCCTGGATGCCAAACTCGGAGAGGCACTGCTGCGCGAGGAGATATCATCTCTTGGAGAGCAGTCGCCACTAACACGACTGCGAGTCCCCCTTGACGAAGGCATTGACCCTGGTGATTGCTACAATCAGTGCGCTTATGAAAAAGGCTATGCATTCGTCTGCTATCTACGAAGCCTCGTAGGCTCTGATGCGGTGCGCAGTTGCGATATCCATTTTGGATACTTTGTTCGGGTACTAACTGCTGCTGTGAAATGATTTGAATGCTCTCACGTAGGTTTTTGATGACTACCTCAAACGATACTGCGCTGAGTACCGTTTCCAGTCGATCCCAGCCGAGACAATGATCTCGTTTTTCCTGAAGAGCTTTCCAGAACTCGCAAACGCCTCAGGAACGGATCTGAAGAGCGGTATATCGTTCAATACGTGGCTGAACGAGCCGGGTTATCCGCGGTTTACCCCAGATCTCGCCGACGCTCAAGAAATCATGCAAAACTGCGAGTCGCTGGCGTTCCACTGGCAGTCATCGTCCACTCCCGTGCAGCCTAGTGTACTTTACCTGTCGGAAGAGGCCAAACAATGGGAGGCGCAACGGGTACTCTACTTCCTGGATTGCTGCCTGGAAACGAAGTTCTCGAGCGCAGACGTGGTGGTTGCACTGGGTGATACCCTCGCGCTATGGGATTCACGGAACTCGGAAATCCTGTTCCGCTGGGCACTGGTACTAACACGGAATAGCGTCGTCAGCAAACTGCCGGTTGTGCGCAGATTTCTCGCGATCCAAGGCAAGCAAAAATTTCAGCTACCAGTCTATCGACTGCTCACATCGAGCTCCAACGACGCCGTGCGCAAGTTCGCTGCCGAGACGTACGCTGCTACGAAGAACATGCTACACGTCATGGTTTGCGACCGCATCGAGCTGCTTCTCGCAGCCATGCGCACGTGACGTGCGTCTTCCAGCAAAAGACTTCAACACATCGTGCTAGCGTCTAGTCTCCCTCAAAAGATGAAGCGAGCCAACACGTGTATCCAGCAAGTTGAAGTTGCATTATTCATATCCTCCCAGGTTATTGAAAACGACTCCCATGACCAAGTTACCCTGACGAATCTATAAGCTCTAATGAACTGCTTCAAAGAATTAATCGCTTGCAACTTTCTCTAACCACTAGAATTGCAACTGCGGCTGGCGGTTCTTCACTGCATCCCGAACACGCTGGAGATCCTGGGAGAACTCGTTCACACTTGCAGCCAAATATCAGTGAGAATTGTTTTCCACCAGCTTCCACGCACTGAATTCTACCTCTTTATCGAGTTCTCAATCTCCTCTTGCTCCTGAGCGTTCAATCTCAGCTTCCAGCCTCCATTCAACGGCATCGCGGGCGTCGTTGGCGCCTTCCCTTCCTCCTTCAAAGTGTCCATCGTTTTCAAAAATGGTACCCTAAAACGGGTACCCAATTCAAAGTTTCAAAAAACAGCAAACAACATGCAACGCGGTCGGCGACGGCTCCGACAGCGGTAAGCGAACTCTTCCTGTGGTCTACAGAGAGCGGCTGCCTAATATTTAGGGGATGTGGTAATGCTGCGTTGATGCTGTGCAGAGTGAGCGCGTCCAGTGGTAGCAGCAGCGATTCGGGCGTGGAGCTAGTGCTAGTGCCAACTAAATCCGAGCAGATTCGCCTGAAATCGCAGGATGAGGACGGAAAAGCGTGGAAATGCCCCATGTGCACGTTCCTGAATGAAAATGTAAGCGCTTCCCGATGCGAAGTGTGTGAGAGCGCGCGGCCAGGACCTCCTAGGAAGACGCGGAAGCTCTCGCAGTGGCTCTCGCAGCCGGTGGAAAAGACGCAGAGCAACCAGAAGGTCGCGTCGGGTGCACAGGCAGCACCAATTGAAGTTATTGACAGTGGCAGCAGTGATGATCCAGCTAGTGTCACGTCTGCTGCGCCGGTTACTGGTGGGACCAATGCACGACGGAGCAACTTCAACAAAATAGCGGCAGTATCGGCGTCAAACAGAGGGCTGTGGGCAGATTCGTACGCTCCCAACACGGTGGAGGAGTTGTGTGTGAACAAGAAAAAAGTGCAGGAGATTTCAGAGTGGCTCCAGAGCAATGCATCGCCTTCGGCTGGTGGCGCATTTCAGCAGAAAAGGTTGCTGTTCTTGTGTGGCCCACCAGGATCAGGCAAGTCGACAGCCGTGCGATGCATTGCTCGGCAACTTGGACTGCTGGTGAAGGAATGGGAAGACAACTCGGCTGCTGGGAAACTGAACTACGAGCGGATGCTACGGGAAGATTTCTGGATGCCACAGGTGTCTGGGGTTGACGATTTTTCAGATTTTATTCATCGATCGTCGACGTACGCAGCACTTCCGATTGCCACTTCCAGATATACCCCTTCTGCAGGACGAAAGCGGCGACTACCAAGCAGTCAACAAATATATGGCACCTCGCAGGCTACCAGCGCCGGACAGCTAATTTTGATCGAGAGCTGGCCTCAGTCATGGTCCAAAGAACAGTCATCACTCTATGATGAAAAGCTTCAACGGATCTATCAGCATGTGGTTGATCCAGCGGGTGGGTGTCATTATTCTGTCGTATGCATCTACAGCGACGTTCAAGGAAGCAAAATTGACCTAGATCACCTAAGCCGAAAGTTTTCGCGCGAAGTGATGAACTCTCCGCTGACTTCAGTCATTAATATCAACGCAGTGACATCTGCACAGCTGAAGAAGCATCTCACTCGTGTTGCGACACAAGAGAATTGTGCTGCTCAACCAGCGGAAATACAAAAAGTCATCGATTGCAGCAATGGTGATATGCGGCACGCGCTGAACATGCTACAGCTGTCTCGAAATCCCAACTTGAAGAGACAGAAGTTGGTGCCAACAACGACAAGCAAGAAAACAAAAAATCGCAGTTCTTCATCTGGTGCCTCGAACTCCAAGGCGTCTCCATCGACAAGTTCCAGCATTCGTGACCCATTTCTATCGGATTTTCATGTCGTTGGGAAGATACTGCACGGTAAAATAGCCCAAAGCAAGCCTGGTGATGAGAGCGAACTGAAGAGTGGTGCAAACGACGTTGATTATGACCAGATCTTGGATGCATCTGCGATGCCACTGAATCGAGTGCTTGGGCTCGTTCATGAAAACAGCATCGCGTACTTTTCGCAAGTGGAAGACCTATCCGGTGCTTTGGAGCTAATGAGCTTGTGCGAGGTGATGGTTGCCGAATCATACAGTGGCGTTGGCAGTTCAGAGGTACGATGAAATTCATGTGCTGCTCCTGTCCTGACGATGGTTCTGATATAGTGCTGCTTCATGTACATTGTGATCTATACAGGCTTTTAAACGTTCGCGGGATGTCGCTCAGGTCATTCTCATGCGGACTGTTGCGGTCACGAACGAAAACCCCACCCCAAAGGCATTTCGACCGATCACGCGACCACGTACCTATGCTACAAAGCAGCGTATCGTGACACGACGTGAGGAGATGCTGCTTGCAACTCGAGGTGGAAGGCTCGGGGGGCTTCAGTACGCATGTACTGGTGATGTATTCGCTTTTGAAGTAGAACCATTTTTGACGGTCATGGATCGAGCAGGTGGACCTGCCACTCGGCAGAATACGGATGTCAGCACCTTTGCAATTGATACACTATCTCTTCAGGAGGAGTTGGGTGATGAAATTGAGAACAGCGATGACGAGTGGTAATGATCACATCAAACAATGTTGAACTCTAAAGATTACTACGGTTCGGGCGTTGAGGTCGAGCTAGTACATGTGGTGTTTACCATCGCGGCAGCAGTAGATTTTCGAATGTTGCTATCGTACTCTTTCCTCTTGGCAAAACTACTGTTCTTGAATTTATCGCCTTGTCCCTCACTTGCGGTTGCGCTTACGGAAACAGTAGCCACAATACTTACTGTGCTAGTGGAGGTAGTTGTTCGATCTTTCTCCTTCTGCTCGATGAGTGCACTGAGCTTTCCCTTCTTTGGAGTGTTCGTGACACCTGTGGCTGCAGTACCCAGCGGGAATGGCAACCCTTGAGAAGAGGTTGATGATAGTGTCGCCAACGATGATCCTGAACGAGATTGGGTTTCATCTTCTACTGTTGGTGATGGCAATTCCAGCAGTAGACTGGTTTCATGCCCCACCCATCGGACAATGTACTCGCCATTGCGTTTGCGGTTCAGGTCACCTTGCAAACGGCGTGTAGCTGCGTAATGATGACTATGACCTGAATTCGGCCCATTCTTGTGAGCCGATCCATCGCCTTCACGTAGTTTTTTCTCCAAATTTGCGAGGCGTTGATGACAGTTCAATTGTCCGAGCGAATGCTTATACCACTCGTACAGCGTCAGCGCCTTCGTAAAGCAATTATGTGCGCCTCGTAGATTGCCGTTGCGCGAGTGGATCATTCCGATCGCACTCAGAGATGCAGCCTGGCCAATTTTGTTTCCCACAGTCTTGTACAGGATGAGCGCGGTACCAAATTGAGCCTTCGCCTCGTCGAATTTGGTCTCGGTCGTGAGTAAAATGCCCATCAGTTTGCGGATATTCGCCTGGCACAGCGTATTCTTGTGTTGCTTTGCGATATGCAGTGCCTTGTTAGCTGCATTCCAAGCACCACGGTGGCGCCCTGACAAAAATAAGGAGTGTGCGAGGTAGCATGCCACGTCCATCACGTAGTTTGCAATTTTCTCCCGCAAGTTGACGCTATCAGCACTGGTGTCTGCAGCCATGACGAAATCCGGGGATGTTCTAGTTGGCCTAGGAGAGGACACCTTGCTTTCCGCTTGCCACTCTTCAATTATGCGAATATGGAGATCGAGAATCATCCACAAATTAGACTCGTGCAAGTCTAAGATCAAATAAGCGGCACTCGATTCGATCGTCAGCGTGCAGATGTGTTGGAAAACCCAGAAGCTCACTTTTCGAAAGTGCCTGGAGGTGTTACACAGAAACAAATCACGGTCTTCGACACAGAGATACTCCAGGACTTCGTTCTTGGCACCATCACCGTCATACATGCCCAGCAAGCTGCGCGCATAACTTGCGATGAACGGGAAAGTTGAATACGAGACACACACCGCCATAATCTCCGCTTGGTCATCCATTCGCTCGACGTGTTCAGAAACACGAGAGGCGCGTCCACTGCGCGTCAGAGTGTTAAGCATATTTCTGTCGTTCAGCACTCGACGAGATCCGCCCCTCCCATTCGGAATGTCGTATTCTGCGCTCTCGGCTTTAAAGCTTCCAGCTGATTCGGTAGCATTGCTGATGAAGTCGCTGTAAGACTTGAGTGCTATCAACAAAGACTGGTCGTATCCACGGCTGGACGAATGACGCGATCTGGAACTTCTTCTGGTACTAGTAGTTCCAGCGCTAGTTCCAGTGATGCCACTTCGCTTCGGTAAACCACGCTTAGCAAGTGCAAAACCTGAGATCCGATTTCGTTGAATGAGTGAGAAACGAAGAAGTGTTTCCACAAGCCCCTCCCAATTGCTTCCCCACAGACTTTTAAAGTCTGCTGGCATCGCACCTGCAGGAAGCAATCCCAGAAGTGCAAAGAATCGAATGGCATCTTGTCCGTGGTGCATCCGAACTTGCTCCAACGAAACATCCAGAGACGCCACGAGGGTATTTAGAGCACTTCGGTCATGTGCAGCGAGTCCCACCACTTGTAGCTCGCTCACACCACGACTGAGTACTGCGCGTGTAAGCTCAGAAAGGGATCGATCTTGAAGCAAGGGGGCACAGAGCGAAATTGCTTGTGGGTGGCCATCTAGAAACGCCATCAATGGATGAGCAACCAATGCCTCCAGGATAGACGTTGATATTGACTTCGCTCCGCTTGTATCGATGTCCCCGATTTCAGATACGAGCAAAGCGCGCGGAGATTTTTTGATGAACAAATCTGCCGCGTGAAAATGAGAAAGACGGTTTAGCGATACAACCTTCTCATCGAACTCATTAATGCCACCGCCCATAGCTTGTCGTGCAGTCACCAAAAACGACAAGGACGGCGTAATTTGCAGCAAATGTAGCAGAAACTCGCGTGTAGCGGAAGGGTTTGCGTTGATTGGGTCTTCCATGTTGTCCATCACGAGCAGAACTTTCATGTCAGCGAGCGCTTGGTCAAGCGGGATGTCTTTCTCGCGACCTCCTTCAGGAAATAATGCGCTCTTGATAGCCGATTCCATGCCTTCGATAGACTGGACACCACGAAGCCGAATAAAAGCTACACCATCAGGAAAAGCATTGCGATCTGCCAGGAAATGGGCCAACTTGATCGACAATGTGCTTTTGCCAATGCCGGGCGGCCCTCGCAATGTCACTAATCGCCGGGTATTCACCAGTTCTGCTAACATGTGCAGTTCCTGCTCCCTGCCCACGAATGCTTCCGATACGGCAGGAAGCGTTTTACTGAACTTGTTGGACGGACTAACGTCTACCCATTTGCCCACCGAAATGTCCGAAAACACAAATTGCTGTGTAGATGCGCTGCACTTGCAAGTCTTCTCAGCAAAGTTCACCTCAATCGCTTGTGGAATTTCATCACCTGACCATAGTGGACACGTCTCGGCATGCAGCTGAGACGATTCCAACAACACAAACTGATCTCCTTCACCGTCCGGAATCCGCATCTCGGCACTCACACGAACACGAGCGATCTCAAAAGCTTGTTGGACTGTCTTACCAGTGAGTGCAGCATGATAAAACGAATATGAAAACATGGCAGATGATTCATCCAGAACTCTACCCTCAGAGCGCACGCAAACAACATGAGCCACGCCAGCTTGGATAAATACTGCGCCGATATCCCTCGAGTCACAGGACGATACAATTACCAGCTTGAGCGTACCATTCGTTGCAGCGCGTCCATCAAGGCTACGAGACGATGAGATCTGAGACACAGATCGAGGCAGGAAGCCGAGATCACTTGGTGGTGGTGTATCATCCTCTGTCATTTCAAGCAAAACGCTGGTCTCACTTACGCTGGGATCCTCGACAGTTGAAGTGCTCGTCCCCCCGTTCAAAATACTGCGTAGGGTAGCCGAGTTCACCAAATGTGCCAATCCAGAGCTCTGCGTGTCTTCGAACATGAGATATTGGCTCTTGCCAACAATGCGGCCGCCGTGTCCACTGAAGTGCAACACAGTCACGCCGCGGTCCAAGACCTTGCGCAGCGCGTCGACCGTCGCAACCGCTCGCATCGTGTGCACTGCGCGCTGACATTCCTGGAAAATCTTATTTAAGTGGCTCTGCTCCTGTGCGATATTCAGTGGCGGTACAGGCTTTAAACGGCGATTGCTGTCGCTCATCACGAACGGCAGCGAGTAGAGCGTGGCGAGGTCCACCCACGTGTTGTGGATCCCGTAGACACTGGACGCTTCGGTGATTGTAGTGCAATCGGACAGCGTGTCGCTCTTGTCTTCACTGTTGCAGGCCGTCTCCGCGCCTCTGCCGGGCTGCTCCACGCCGTCAATCATGCGGCGCGCGATCCGCTCGTTCACCGCCTCGTACATTTTCTCCTTGGCCGCGGACGTCGCCCCATCTTGGTCGCCTCCATCCCTAGTGCTCTCCGCCGCAATTGCAGCGACTGGAGCAACTGGGAACTCGTCGTTTTCAACGGCCTCGCGCCTTCTGGTCAGCAAATCACGCGCGCGTTGCTGGATCCGCTCCAATTGAGTCGCTGGGGGCGGCGCGGGAGACGCTGGAGGTTCCCCCAGAGACTCTACGAACGACCACAGCTCCTGTATAAGCGCCGGCGATGACGCGACGCCGGAATACATTGTGATCGCCGAGCAACGGATCGCCGACGACACGTGCACTTCCGCACTCTTTTCTGTCAGTGATTCAAATCACCCAGATGTGATTACCATCATTCTGTCGGCTGGGTCTTTTGCTCTAAATAGTTATATAATGGGTTATTTCCTTTTAGGTGGCTACATTTTTTGTTTGGTCAGCATGAGCGATAGCTTCTGGGGGCGCACGGAGGAGAGCGAGTTCTCGTATGTGGTGACGATTCCTGGTACGAGTAGGCAGGTGTCGCTCAGTGCGGTGCAGGACCGAGAGATCTGCGCTGGCACGCCCAAGTACCCGTCGCATGGCCACTGCGTTTGGGACGCCGCTTTGCTGCTAGCGGATTACCTGCAGACAAAGGCAAAGGATGTTTCCCAATCAACGGGTGACATTGAAGAAGAAGAGCGGTTCTGCTTCCGCGGCAAGAAGGTAGTGGAGATGGGTGCAGGCGTCGGACTGGTGGGCATGACGCTGGCGGTGCTCGGAGCTCGAGTGGTGCTCACAGACCAGAAGTACGCGCTGCCGCTGCTTACCAAGAACGTGGCCGTGAACTTTGTTGGCCAGGGAGAAGGCGGACCATCGGCACTCACTGATGTCGTTGCACCGACAGTGGAAGAATGTCAATGGGGAGAACCGTTTAAGTCGGGAAGCTGTTTGGCGGCGTGGGCAAAAAGCACCGACGTGGTGGTCTTCTCGGATGTGCTTTACCATGTTTCGGCCTTTCTACTGCTGATCAAAACGCTGCATGTTGTGTCGTCTCCGGCCACCGATGTGTTTTTCAGCTTTGAGACCCGGAATGCAGTGATCGAAGCAAACTTCTTGCAGCAGCTGAGAAAGACCTTTGCGTTGGAGGAAGTTTCTCACAACGACAACCCGCAAGTGTTCGCCAATTTCGAGTACCCAGACGAGCTGTTCATTTATCACGCGCGCCTCAAGGCAATGTGATCGACTATATTTGACAAATTATACGATACCTTCGTCTATGGGACTACTTCTAAGCTCACCGCGATTGCTGAGCTCTTGCTTGATCCATTGAATAGTTAACCTCACAATCTTGATATGGAGGCAGATGATGGCAACATCTCGCCAGTCTGTGGAACTGGAGCTGACACGACTTCCTCGACACAACTGGGAAGGATCCTAGCTCCGAGTGGCACATCCTTGGTCTTCTGGTAGACATTGTCGAGGAAGGCGCAAACAGCGTCGCCGTGTGCCAATGCTCGAGGAGACAGTAGGAAATTGAACATGTGACTTGCGTAGGGCACCTTGACAAAAACATCCTGCACGCCACCGAGCTGCTTGTCTTGGTACGATAGAATATCCTGGGGAAGTTGATGTCGGTAACGGCGCAAGCTCTCGAAGAACAGGTATGAATCCTTGAAGGCGACAGTGTTGTCGTGAGTACCGTGCGTGACCATGAAGGGTGGAATAATACCTTTGCGGCGCGCCGTTCGCTCATCGTTAAGGTAGGCGATAGGTGACGCTCGCTCAAAATCCTCATTGTTGCCCTTGAGCTTCTTCTGCATCACGAGAAACTCGAGGTAATGAATGAGCCCGTGGGTTTTGTCCCGAGAGTAATAGATTCCGTGTCGGTCTGTGAAATCATGAACGCCGTAGTTGTCGACAACAGCACGCACGCTTGTGTCCACATCCTCAAAACCGGGCTGCAAAGACATATCGTCAGCAGTCAGACCCACTAAACTGGCCAGGTGTCCACCAGCAGATTCACCGCCCACCGCAATAAAGTCGGAGTTCGCATCAAATTCCTTGCGTGCACTGCGCCGAAGGTACGCAACAGCTCGTTTCGAGTCGATCAAGTGTGTGGGGAACGCCACGCCGGGCGATAAGCGATAGTCGATGACGCACACCACCCAACCCATCGAAGCAAGCTGATAGACGCAGGTAAACGGTGGTATGCGGCGGTCACCGATGACCCAACCTCCACCGTGAATATACAAGAAGATCGGCGCATTCGACGGCGTATCTCGGTGCTTGTAAACATCCATCAGCAGCTTCGTGGTTTTTGTTTTGCCCACGTGTGCATAAGTGACTGTGCGGATCTTGCTGATACCAGGGTAGCTTAGTGATACAGCCATGGGCTGCGGTAACGGCAGGAACACGCTCAGCCATCGCGTCAGTGTCATGTGGCCGATGTTCTCCAGTTGCTCTAGTGCCATATCCGAAGCGACGAGCGCGTCGCGAATAATCTCCTTGGAGGAGAGGTTCTGTCTGTACCATTTCACGAGGTTTGCAGCCACGATGCACTGTACAAAGCCCGCGAAAGCGCCACTCCAGCGCGAGAAGATCGGGATCTTCTTCTTGAGTAGAATGCCTATCACACACGCGTGCATGACAGCGATCTTGTGCGAGAGCTCTGTGGGCAGTAGCGACGCCGCCATGCCGAAGAAGTTCTACGAGAAACGATAAAAAACAATACAATTAGCAAGTTGTTCTGCGTTTCCCTTGCAGACGACGGTGCTCACCTCGCGTGGGATCTTGTTGTTCTTGGCGCGCTCCACGACGTATAGTGTAGACACGGCGAACGCCAGGTACGCCCAGCGCGTCAGACGCTCGCTGCTCAGGTACAGCGTGGGCTCGGGTTTGGCGACCTTCATGACTGACGTTGCTGGTGGTGCAATTTCGCGACCTTGTAAAGGGGAGGGGGGGGGAAGGGGGCTGGCTGCCTGATCAGGGTCGGTGTGTATGGTTCATTTCCTGGAGGCACGAGAGGAAATGGTGTTTTACACAAATGGGTACAATAATGATGTGGTGCACCTATCATGTGCGAGCCACCCAGTGCGAGCTCCCAGTTCAGCTTTCGACCAAGACAAGAAAGCCAAGCTAGTTTAAGAGGGGTTTACTATCTCTACAATACTGCACGACGCCATGACCGACCAAGGACCTGACAAGACCCTCGACGCCGCCACGACCGAGGCTGGGCCTCCCACGACGAACC
>AWVV02002662.1:0-17034 GCA_000500205.2 Phytophthora lateralis | reverse complement strand
AAGTGTGACGGGAGTCACACAGCACCTTGCGCTGAGGAAGTGCTAGGAGTATACAAACTCCAAGTGAACGGCAGTTCACTAGTCCCCGGTCTGGAGGGAACGGTTGACTTGAGCAACGTAGATTTACGACTGAATATATTTATAGGTGAACCTTAAATTGGCCTGCAATACAATTCCTAAGTCACCTATAGTTTAACCTATATATTTTATGGATGGATGGCTGTGAGCCATCAACCACGTGTCAGTAGTGTACCACACACCACATGTGACATGGTAGTGGTGTTAGGCACACCATGTACCCAACTCTGAAGAGTGACGGACACTCTTCATGTAACCCCGTTACAGAGCTGCAGATACGCGTTTGAATTTTGTTTTGTTCTGGGTTCCCATTCTGGGCAGTGCCGTTGCTGTTCAGCTCTTCCTGCTCTGCTCGCGTCTCAACCTGTACGTGCAAGTTGGCGATCACCAAGCGAGCGCTGGCATTGAGCACCTCGGACAATTTGCTTCTCTTTCTGGACTCTCGTACCCGATCAAAAGCATGCAACAAGTTGTTGCCAACAACCACGTTTCGTGGCTGCCGATGCCGATGTGCACCCGCCACGTACTTGCTCTCCTCTAATTGGCCAGAACTCGCTTTAGTGACAAGAATACCCCGTATTACTGCCTCTCGTCTGAATCGACGTGCGTCGCTTCCAGCAGATACCAAAAGTATCAATTGGAGAGATGGCGCTGAGCAAACCGATGGAAATGGTGGCGGCGGCCACCGCGGCGGGCGTGGGCGGCTTCCTGTCCACAAGCATCCTGTACCCTCTTGACACGCTCAAGACGCGCATCCAGTCGGGCGCGTCGCTGCTCCCCGAGGACGAGGAGGGCGAAGACAAGACGACGCCCAAGAAGAACAAGCAGGTGGCGCTCATCAAATCGCTGTACCAGGGCATCCAGTACAAGGCGGCGGAGTCGTCGACCTCCAAGTTCCTCTACTTCTACGCATACACGATGCTGGCCCAGATGGTGGCGCCCAAGGACGGGAAGCCCATCGGCACGCTGACGGACCTGGGCATCGGCTACCTGAGTGAGTTACTCCACCTGCCCATCACGATGCCCATGGAGCTCGTGGGCACGCGAATGCAGACGAGCTCCGAGTCGGGCGGCATCCTGCAGATCCTCCGCTCGATCGTCAAGGAGAACGGCGTCGGAGGACTCTATAAGGGCCTCGGAGCCTACTTTGTACTGTGTCTGCAGCCAACCATACAGTACACGGTCTTCGAGCGACTCAAGGGCATGTATCTGCGCAAGTTCAAGCAGGCCTCGCAGACGCTGGGCGCACTGGAGGTGGGGGCTTGTGTTTTCGCCGTGGTCGTTTTGGGGCTGGTTTGATTTTGACCATAGCGTTGTCTGCTTCTGTCTGGTGTAGGCGTTCATGCTGGGAGCCATTGCGCGGTCAATCGCGACGCTTGCCCTGTTCCCGTACATCCGCGCCAAGGTGCTGATGCAAGCCAACAAGAAGAAGCAGACGGATGTTACTGACGCGGAGCAGGCCGAGCCCAAGAAGGAAACCATTGCGTCGACGCTGCAGCGGGTGTACACGGAGGAGGGTCCGCTGGCGCTCTACCGCGGCCTCGGACCGGAACTCACCAGGGTAGGTTGTGAAAATGGGCGTACCCATTGATGCTATAGGAGGCTAACGTCTAGCTGTTGCCGGTGCAGGGAGCGCTCTCGTCCGCGCTGATGCTCATGATCAAGGAGAAAATCCAAATGTACATCACGCTGGCCATGATGATCGCCAACTCGGCCTAGACAGTGAGCCAACCTACAGAACCAATAACTTGTCTTGCTGCTCGTCATTGCCCGTTTGCGTCAGCGACGCCGATTTTTCGCATACGCTTGTATATCGGCTTACGCAACATGGTGCATGATGAACTTCGGTTCATGAAGCTCCTGCACATTGCAATAGCAACACCTTGAGACCGGAGACGGAGCCTCTAATAGCCGATGCTGCCGTTCAACGTCAACGGCCCGTTTTGACTGCCAACTTTGACACCCAACCATGTGATACCTTGCATCCATTGTCCGTGATTTTCCAGGTTTAACACGATCGTTGCCAAGTTGCGGGCAGATCCAACGATGACATTGCACTGCACTGCAGTCGACGCTACGGCCGTCGCATCGAGGCAAACTGGTTATTACGCGTAAACGGCCGAACGTTCCCTTCTTCTGCCACCGTACGGCTTCCATCTTAGATAATAGATTGGGCAATGAATAGCAGGCAACGTCGGCAGTGTTCCTGCATTGCAGGTAGACGCTGGATGGCTGAAGAAGGCCTGAACCAAGTTGCCGAGCCCGACATCATCGCGATTCCGCGGAAGTTTAACTGGTCTTTTTCTGGCTGTACGAGCACACGACGGTCCAGACAGCCGAATTGTATGCCGCATAGAGAGCGCCAGTCATGCAGAGTGCATGTTGCGGAAAAGAAGCAAGCCACACAGAGCACAGCCTTCCGCCTTGCACGAACCACGAGACCAATAGAGGCGCGTCCTTCAGCCCGTAACGAAACCCCGCGCCGCAGGAAAGGGGGAAAGCCACCGCATTCACTCTCGACCCATTCCGCATCTGCACGCCACCCACTCGCTCGCTTACCCCCCACAGAGTCGATTACTCCATTGCCAGCGGCAGAATGTGCTGGTGGTGCTGCATGCGCGTGCTGGAGAAGTGCCTGCCCCGCAACGACATCGTGCGCGAGCTGGCGCCGTATCTGCAGCACGTGCACCAGGACGACACGCTGGACGACGACACGCGCCGGGGCGGCGACCTGGGCGGCCCCTGGGTGCGCTCGCAGAGCCCGCGTGGGCTGGACAAGGACTCGGCCACGTCCAGCGACTCGCTGCGCCACGTGAACGCCAGCTACCCGCTGCGTCACAGTCTGGACTGCGAGCTCAGCCTGCAGGCCGACAACGGCGCGAACCAGAGCAGACCGCTCTGTAAGATGAGCGTGCGGAAGCCGGACGCGGGCGGCGGCCAGGACTACGCCAACGTGGCGCTACAGAAGGAGCAGAACGTGGCGGCCGAGCTGGCCGCGATGCAGGACGGATTCAGGACGCAGTCGAGTCAGGAGAGAGGAGATGGACCGTCGCTCCTCCATCTCACGCGGTTGGGGGCCGAGAGCGGAGTGGGAAGCACCACGCAGACCGTGGAGGTGTCGGGCTCGGAGTACTCCGGCGCAGGCTCCAACAGCACCGCAGCAGCGGGGAAGAAGACGTCGGTGCTGAAGATCAAGACGGACTTGGGAGACCTCACGCCCGTGCGGTGGGACAAGGTCGTGATTGTGCAGGTGTCAGTGCAGGGCTTCCGGGAGATGGTGAGTCAGGCTAAGGACCTCATGGAGGACGCCAAGCTGCTGTATGAACACACGGTGCTCTCTCGACTGGCGTCCGAGTACGGCGGACAGGAGATCCTGAGCCACTCGAGGTCGGGGCTCTTTGTGATTGCGTTTGCGTCGGAGTTCCACGCGGCCAAGTGGTGTCTCTCGCTGCAGCTCAGTCTGGTGTATGCGGCGTGGAATGATAAATTGCTCAAGCAGTTTGACGACATGAAGGAAGTGTCAGTGACGACAAATGGAAAGACCAAGAAGAATATGCTGCTCTACCGCGGGTTCCGGGTCAGGATGGTGATCCACACGGCTGACCCCGATATCACGCCGGAGACATCGCTATCAGAGGCTGTTCAGTGGACGAAGACGGTGAGCGAGTATGCTCACGGAGGCCAGATCATTTTGAGCGACAACGTGTGGGACCGACTCAAGGAACAGCTTGTTCAGCTGGGAAACCCTGTGGTGGAAGACCTCGGTTGCCACGCTGTTCTCGGGGACGAAGTGTTGCTCATGCTTCTCCTGCCGCGCGATCTGGAGCTACGACGGTTCCCAACTTTGAACAGCCCTCACCAGCTTTCGCTTGGCATGCGCGATGCCCCCTCTGCACAGAAGCCAGTGACGATGGTCTTCACGTTCATTGAAGGCGCTCGTCCGCTCGTTCGTTGTCACGCCGAAGAGCTTGCAGATCGCATTAAGACATTGTGTATGGTAGCTCGTGAGCTGCTGAGAAAACACAATGGCTACGAATGCCAGGAATTACAGGGAGATTTTATGCTGGCGTTTTTCACGCCTGCAAGCGCTATCTTGTGGTGTGGTGAGTTCCAGCTACGCATCCGACAAAAGTTCCGCGAATGGGATCAGGAGAACGAAAATCAAGAGCTCCGGTTCTCAATGTCGATGGGTATCGAGACAGGTGTGCCTGCAAGTGTGAGCCCACACAAAACAAGTGGACGCGCTGATTACTTCGGCAATATTGTAAACCAGACTGCCCGGATTGCCAAGGCTGCACACGGCGGTCAGGTACTTATTGGCGGTGACGCATGGAGCGCTTTCTGTGCTGCTCAGGCTGTGTGCCAGAGCCAGCAAATCATCACGAAGGCGGAAAAGATCAAGGATATTCCTGGTACCACCGTTTTCCAGTTCAAGGCACACGGCTACTACACTTTCAAGGGTATCTCGAAGCCAATCGGGCTTATCGAAGCCATTCCAGTTGATGTGCAGTCGCCCATGCTGAGCTTGGAGCTTGTGACTCTCGTGCGGGGTCATTCTCCAAAGGCGAAGCGGATTGAAGATGCTCAACTCACAAACCAGGATAAAACCACTGTGCCGGATGCTCCTGCGGAGTTAGTGCGGCTTCGCCACGGAGGTGAGCTGCCTAACAACTCAATCCGTGAAACGGAGTTCGATCTCAACCTGTCGTGGGACGACAGCATTTTTGTGTTCGAGGACATCGACGAAGAGGACGGTGAGATGGATGGTGAGAGTCATGGTCGGGGGTCGGCGGTCTGCGGCAGCGTGGCGCTTGCTGAGCGCTCTGGCTTACGAAATAGCACTCTCAATCATTCTCAACTTATGGCACTGCTGCGGTCATCGGGCACGGAGAGGAACTCCAGTACACTCTCACAGCGCAGCTCCGCTAATGGAACGCGGACCGAAGACATGGATAGAGTATAACCGCCAGCAACCCACCGACTTGACTTGCTGTTCGCTTGTGGTTCCATCGTGTCTCGAGTCTTCGTAAGCTTTCGTAGGCATTGCCTGCACGGACGAGGAAGAGGCTCGCAGTCATGTGATAAGCTCAGTTGCATTCTAGCGCTGCTAATAAATTAAATGCATTTAACGTTCTCATCGACGAGAGCCCCGAGCCGAGTTGGGAGTTCCCCTACCAGAAAGAGTTGCTTGTGCCGATGTTTGGAGTGGTACTGTGTCGGGCGTGGTGGCTACAAGCACTGATGGTGGCAAAGGTGCTAACGCGAGATTTCCTAGTGTTGGCCTTTTCAGAATGCTATTCCTTGGAGATGGAGATGGCGAAGCTGATGGGGCTGCAAAGGACAGTACAGCCGTACCCGAGAAGGATACGGAAGGCCGACGAGGAGATTGATGCGGCGATTGCAAGCGGTGCTCTTGCTGACGAACTACGAGTGCTCGTAAGTCCGGATCAGCATCTAGCGTGAGCTGTACTCCTCGTCGAACGAGAGCCTCCATCAGCTTACCGCCGTTCGGGTTGGAGAAGAGCGAAAAACACGGAGGCGGGTGCACCGCTCGAGTGATACTGCTTGTGCGGGTGATTCCACGATTCCTATCTGCTGCTCCATCCCATTTCACGGAGCTCTGCACAATAGCGCGAGCTTCTTCCAGCTTGACTTCTCTATCAAATCCAAGGCCAAGAATGAATTAACAGGGTAACTTTTGCATTCTCAGCACAGAAAAGATAAGAGTACGAACCTGGCATAGCTTGCGCAAAGTATCATTTCCTTATACGCTTGCTGTGTCTGTCGGAATGCCTTTCTTGACTCGGCAAGGAACTCTGTCAGCAAACGCATTTTGATGCTGGAAAAAGAAACAAGTCAGCTACGGAGTAAGCGGATACCAGGTAGAAATTCTGGTAGCTTACCTCTTGGGGATCTTCACGACCTGAACTGAAGTCTGCTGTAGGCGCTGGAGCTCAATTGGAGTTAGAAGCATCTGCATATTGGCCAGCTTCTCATCCATTCCACCAAGTAATGCGATCGAACCAGCCCGTGAAAAACTGCTCCGTTTCCTCCCTGCAGAACCAGGTGCGCTGCTACTACCCGCAGATCCGATGCCATTGAGAACCGAGTCTCTTCGTACAGTCAAGCGCCGTCCATCGTCGATGTTGTTGTTGAGTTGACGATCCATGCGTTGACGTTCATGGTCAACAGTATCCCACCACATTGACAATGCTAGCATTCGAGCTCGGTTGCAATAGATAAAGGACCTTCATAGCACCACGAACACATTCATAGTTAGGACGACAGTACTCGACCTGACGGGATGGAACTTACATGCCAGCCTTCTGCGCTTGGATGACTTTGCTTCGCCAGTGAACCATCACCCGGTTGAAGTTTCGAGTGGCATGGCTCTCAGAGAGCATGAATTGGCGTATCAAAATGGCATGTCGGGCTTTCCGACGACAACGTGCTCGCAAAAGAAGCCTCCACAGACATTTACGCAGCCAAGTGTACATGATGACCGTGTGTTTGGACGCATGCCGCCATTTCCACTTGCGCCAAATCCGTTGAATCGTGGACGCAGCAGTACCTTCGACCTTTGGCATCATAAATAAATGCTTCGTCTGGGCGAGCTGCTGGTGCCAACGATTCGAGATTGCTGCGAACGACACGACGTGGAGCCATACTTTGCGTCGTCGATAGCGCACCGTCAATTCAAGTTCGGCGGGCGATAGCTGCCGAGTAGGATTTACTTGACGCAGATAAGCCTCCCGCTTGGCTAGTAGTCGATCGTCCTCTAGTTGAACAAGCTGCTCACGCTGTCGCCGTGCGCGCTCCATTCGTTCCTCGGTTTGTTTCTTCCTAGCGCGCCATGGTGGACGCCGAAGGCAGTCAGCCCAATGATTTTACAGTTAGCAGTAGTAAAACAAACAGCACGCTTTCTACCTCTGTTCATGGTCTTCTGTTGATCGAGGCGTTCTTGCCCGCTCCTTATTCTCTCTAATTTTCTGAGGACAGTCAACACGATAAGCAATCTCGTGACTACTACGAAGAGGGTTTTACACGTACGTCGCTCGTATTATTCCTCTGCAAAGCAGGACATCAATCGGGTTATAAGAATTAAGCAATAAACAGTGAGCTAGACAACAATACTAATAACTCATCAGAGAGCAGGGAACTTACAAGGCGGTACTGGTCGTGAATGTGCTCAACATCACGCTGACAAGCAAAATCAGTATGTCCACCGTGTCAACATGGTATCATTCACCTTTGAGTCAGAAAGAATAGCTAAGCACCTGGAATGCTTCCCAAAGCGTTGGATCTGCGCGTAGATCGGCAATAAATCTGTGAATTCTGCACCATGAAAAGCGAGCGTCAACCTCATTGTGGCGTTCGTATTTGACGTCTCCGACAAGTTTCTAACCTCTCTTCCGGCCGTGGGATTACCCGTGGGGTTCTCGGACTCGGTGGTGCACTTGAGCTAAGACCACCAGTTACACTCTGTACACGTGGGCTCATTCCGCCACCTCTGCGAGGACTTGAAGCGTTGTCATTTGCTTTGAATGGACCCCGAGGAGGTGAGGCTCGAGGTGAGGAAGGTTTCTTCGCTGCCTTGGTGGCTGCATGTGCTAGCGCGTTTGATCTACAATATTCAATGAGAATTCTCCACGGACAAGAGAGCCGCAAACAATGAGACTTACATCGCCCGCTGTAATCGCGCAGCTTCCTCTTCTTCACTTGGAACAGCTTCCCACTCGCCTACGGGGCGAGAAGAAGGATTTCTAGCAAAAGACAAGTCAGCATTGTTCACTAACTATGTTGCAAATAATAGATACGTACGCCCAGGACGACGGGAGCACGGACTGGCGGATGAAATCGAGAATGTGCTCACGAGGCAACCCCCACAGGAACAACGGGGACTGTTCATCGTCGCCCTGGTGCTGCTTTTCCTTCCTATTCTGCAGCACCTTGGTTCGATCTATGTGGTCACCTTCGACGCAAGCTTGTCGGCGGTCATGGAACTGAGCACGCCACAACTTCTCGACCCCCTTGTCCGGGACACGGACTCTCTGGGATGTCTCTGTCGTAACAGGGTGATCCGAGACTGGACGAGGCGATTGCGCTGGAAGCAGAGAGCACATTTCCTTCCCTGCGACGGCAGCGACCGAGCGGCGTGACGCAGCCACCCCACCCTTTATCCCCCGAGGGGTTGCAGCTGACGGCCGAGTGACTCTAGCCGACGTCGATGCAGTAACCCTCGAGTTTTTCGGTGCTGGTAGCTGGATCGCCGTCTCCTTAGCCAGATCGGCATTCTCGACCTGCTTGACCATCCATCCTTCCAAGCGGGCTTGCTGCATGCCGCTCGAAGCTAAATGCGCCCTCCTCGAGAACCAGCTTGAAAACGCGACTAAAAATATGAAGATGCGATCGAAAGCTGAGGACAACTGAATGCCCGCCTCACTTTTCAAGTTCAAGTGAAGGTCCCACATAATGCCCAACCAGAACAACGGCAACAAACGCAACTTTGACCGGCACAACTCATTCAACCGATATGTAGCCGACGCGCACGCACAGCCAGACAATCAAAAAGGCGTGCCCACGACGGGGTCGCAAAGCCTCCTCTCTCGTCTCCTACCTCGCTCCTAGTGAGCGATCATAACTTTGGACAAGGACGGCGCGGATCTAGCAACTCCGAATCACGTGGTCGTGTGCGTCGGGAACGTCTTGGGGGCGGATAGGGAAAAAGAGGGGGTGGCTGGAGACACGTGACTTGGGCTGGAGGAGTTGAATGGGGCTGTGAGATCGGGTTCCATTCTTCTAGTAGATATTGCTGGCAGGCGCGCTTATTCCGTCAAGCCCATGTTCACCTCGCCGTTGAAGATGGCGGCCGCGGCCGCGAAGCGCTCGGCCTGCTGCTGCTGCAGCTCGGTCATGGCCATGAGGAAGGCGGGCTCCTGCTGGTACTTCATCATGGCAGCCTGGAGCACCTCGCGCGTGAGGCCGTGCTTGGCGTGGATCTCGGCCGACAGGTTGTCCGCGCGTTTGACATATCGCTGGTTGATGGCCTCCTCCTTGTTGTCCGGGTTGAGGTCCTTGACCTCGAGGCAGACCTCCTCCATGGCCACGTTGAGCGACTCCATGGTCTCCTGCATGATCTCGATGAACTTGGTGAGCGTGAGCTCGGCCGGCACCTCGACGTCGCTGAAGCCGCCGCCAGTCATCACGCGGTAGAGCTCCTGCAGCTTGGCCACGGCGTTGGCTACGTCTTTGTCGTCCTCCTCCTCGAAGTACTCGGTGGCCACCTTGACCTCGTCCTCCGTCGTCTGGAACTTCGCGTACACCTGAGACTCGATGGCCTTCATGGCCTCCTCGAACTGACCCATGAGGTAGGACGCCAATTGGTCCTCGGGCAGCGAGCGACCGCTCTGCGACGATTCCTGGCGGATCTTGGCCTCCAGCTTGGCCAGCTGCATCACGACCTGGCCCATCTGCGTGCAAATGGTCTCCAGGATGCTCAGCAGCTGCTCCTTGTGCAGGTTGGGCACCTCGCGCACGCCGTCGTCCTGTTTGGCCTTCTTGGCGTCCTGCAATAGAGGCAAAGCAACGTAGCGGATCAGTTGACTGTCATCAGGTGTACCATTCCGCATGGTACACACCACCAAAACCATGTCGACACGAGCGCACGACGCCCAACTAGGCGACAAACTGGCCACGTACGCTAGAGCTGCCGCCGTTGCGGGTGAGCGCGAAGATCAGGAAGGCGGTGGCCACCACGGCCGACACGCCGGCGATCACCAGGGGCTTGGTCACCTGCACCATGCTACTACTGAGTGGGGAAGGGGGCGTTCTTGTGTGTGTGGCGGTGTTCTTGTGTGTGTGGCGGTGACAGGTGCAGCGAATTTATGTGTGAATTATGTACACCAGGGAATTTGGGTCGTGTGCCCAAACTTTGGTCCTGTGCAGCGAATTTGGATCATGGTACTGCTGTATACTGGTATTCAGTCGGTTCACGAGGTTTTACCGGTTGCTTCTACCGGTACATTACCAGTAGTTGTACCGACACACTACCGGTAGTTGTACCGGAACACCTCCCTTCTTTTCGACTTTTGAAGGCAACATGGAATCATGCACGGAAGACTCGACGCCGTACTGGAAGGGGCTGTGGCACGGCCTTCTCCTGACGCTTCCTGTCCTCGCCTTCCTCTATCGCAAGTGGACGGTGGCTGCCGCGCGTTCGGCGGTGCAGCAGCCAGTGCTCGGGTACGAACGCCATTTGCAATGGGAACGAGGCTGTGACTGAGATGCTAACACTGTAATATGCGTCCCCCTATGCTATACCGACCACAAGAACGTACGTGGCTGCTCCCTCTCGACCCCCCCCCATACACACACCAGGATGGATAGATTCCAGTGCCTGATCATTTGCTGTGTTTGTTGGTGCAGGTCCTTCATGAACGAGCTGTTTGCGTTCGAGGTGGTGCTGGTTGCAGGTGCGGAGCTCAAGGCCGTGCGCGACCAACTCAAGACCGCTGAGGAGGCAACGCCTGTCAATGAGAAGAAGGTGCAGGCGCTCCACGAGCGCGTGGTGGACATCGCCACCGTGCTGCAGAAAAAGCTGGAGACCATCACGCCGATCGTCTCGTTCCTGCTGGAGCAGAGCGTAGGCGTCATCAAGAACCACCACGCCGGCACACCAGAGGCTGACGACGAGTCCAAGAAAGACAAGTAATGTTAAAATGACCTTGCAGTCCGTAGTACAGCTCTTTTCCAGAGGTGTGGATCATCAATAGAAACAATAACGACACTAGAGGAAGTGGTTGTAGAAGACGCACATGCTTTCTTTGTTTTGAAGTTACCCAGGGTCGACACCTACGCACCGTAGCGTCGCCCCGACGCTCTCCCCGAGCCACTATCTCTACAAATGAGGAAGGTCGACACCGTCGCACCGTAGCGCTTCAGATCCACGCTTTCCCCCCTCGCTAAACCAAAATGCGCTTCCAAATCGTCCGTTGCTTGTTGAGAACAGAGTTCACTGCCAAATGAGGCCGCTTACTTCTTGATGGCGGTCTTGGCCAGGAAGTCCGTGTGCTCCTGGTACGGCGACGGGCCGAACGTGTGCTGCTCCCAGAGGTCCGGGGTCAGATACGAGTAAGTGGCACGCAGGGCGTAGAAGGTAGCCTTCACGAAGTTACCCAGGGTGCGCGTGTGGCCACGGGCCGAGGTGTAGCAGTCCTCAATACCGGCCATGCCCAGAAGCTTCTTGGGCACGGGGGCGGCACACAGACCGGTACCACGGGGGGCCGGGATGAGGCGCACGCGGACGGAGCCGCACTTGCCCGTCACCTTGTTGGGCACGGTGTGCGGGTTGCCGACCATACGTCCCCAGTAGCCACGACGCACGGGCACGAGCGAGATCTTGGCCAGGATAATGGCGCCGCGGATGGCGGTGGCCACCTCCTTGGCACACTTGACACCAAGGCCGATGTGGCCGTTGCTGTCGCCCACAGCCACGAAGGCCTTGAAACGCGTACGCTGGCCGGCCGTCGTCTGCTTCTGCACGGGCATGATCTTCATGACCTCATCCTTGAGCGACGCCTCCAGGAAGTGGTTGACGATCTCGCACTCCTTGATGGGCAGCGAGAAGAGGTAGATCTCCTCGAGCGAGCTGATCTTGCCCTCCTTTACCAGGCGGCCGAGCTTGGTCACGGGGACCCACTCCTTGGACTCGTCACGGCCACGACCGCGACCGCGGCCACGACCACGGCCACCGCGGCCACCACGGCCGCCACGGCCAAATCCTCCACGTTCTCCAGCGGGTGCAGGAGCAGCTTCAGCCATTGTCTTCGATAGTTCCTCTGCTTCTTGGGGGCGAAATGAACGAATACGTGCTCGGGTCCGACGGGTGCAAATGGCTTGGGGCGTTGACCGCCAGTCACTGCGGGATGTCGCGCGAAGGTGCGTAACACGATATTTAGTGTGGTAAACACTATATTATGTTGAGCACACTAGAATAGGAATGATGGTTCCGTACATTCAGACAACCTGTAGGGTTAGACAGGAGCAATTATCGTGGGGCTGGTGGTCTGTATTGGATAAAGGGGGGAACGAGCGATTAGTTCCGAGACTCCTCCGTGAAGATGATGCTGGCGACGACGTCGACGCAGCGCCTGCGCCGCGAGGCCGCCTCGGTGCTGCGCGATCCCCGGCAGGCCCGGCGACTGCACTTGCTGCAGCAGGTGCGTCCCATTAGCGCCGTCAGGAGCGCAAGATACGCCGCCAATTGCAGCCAATAACCTTTTTTTTATTGTCTGACCTTGCAGCAACTAGGTAACACGCTGCAGCGCAGCGGGATGCAAGGATTATTACGCGGCTCGCAACAGAATCCAGCGCTAATGCGTCAAATGCTGCAGTCCACGAGACCGCACTCGTTCCGTATGTCATTTTGACACGTTGCAATGCCTTGAAGTAGACTAATTTTTACAATAATGTGATGTTTTTCTGAGTAGTACGCAAGACAAACGCAGAGAAGCCGCTGAGTTGGGCGACGTGGCTGTCGGAGAACATTCCCAAGGGCTTCGGCCGCTTCTACCCGAAGAACGGCGGCAAGGTTGGACCGCCCAAGACGGCCCCCAAGACAGGAGAGAAGGGGGCGGCAGACGTGAAGAAGCTGAGCTCCAAGACGGTGGAGAAGAAGGCTGGCGGCAGCGGAGGCTCGTCGGGAGGTGGTGGTCCGAGCGGTAAGGATGGCATGGCGTACCTGGTCCCACTGGCTGTGGCGGCGCTGTTCCTGTCCGACTTGGCATCGATCGACAAGCCGATGCAGGAAGTTACGTACCAGGAGTTCCGCAACACGTTCTTGGAGTCGGGACGCGTGGAGAAGCTGGTTGTGGTCAACAAGAAGTACGTCAAGGTGTTCTTGAATGACATGGCTGGTGCGTCATCGCCCGTTGCGTCGAGCTCTGTTCCGGGAGGTAGCACCGACTTCTCAGACTGGCAGGACCCCCATGCCAAGGGCCAGCGCGAGTACGACTTTGGTGCTGAGCCGGAACACCACGCGGGTGGTGGCGGTCGTGGACTGAACGTGCCTGGTATGGGCTCGCGCGGCGGCGCTACTGGACGCCCGATCTCCAGTCCTACGTACTACTTCAACATTGGTAGTGTGGAGGGCTTCGAGCGACAGATTGAGCACGCACAGCACCAGATGGGCATCCGCCCGCACGACTACATTCCGGTGCAGTACAGCAGCGAGATTAGCTTCACATCGGAGCTGATGAAGTTCCTGCCGACTATGGTGCTGATTGGTTTCCTCCTCATGTCCATGCGTGGCGTGGGTGGTGGCGCCGGAGGCGGCGGCGGCGGTCTTGGCAACATTTTCAAGGTTGGCAAGAGCCCGGCCAAGAAGATCACGAAGGAGGACATCAAGATCTCGTTCAAGGACGTTGCCGGTGTGGACGAGGCAAAGAAGGAAATCATGGAGTTCGTGGACTTCCTTCGCAACCAGAAGCGCTTCACGGAGCTTGGTGCGAAGATCCCCAAGGGCGCGCTGCTTGTTGGCCCGCCTGGTACGGGTAAGACGCTGCTGGCGAAGGCCACGGCTGGCGAGGCCAGCGTGCCGTTCTTCAGCATCTCTGGTTCGGACTTCATCGAAATGTTCGTTGGTGTGGGTCCGTCGCGTGTACGTGATCTGTTCAAGGAGGCTCGCGCGAACGCTCCATGCATTGTGTTCATCGATGAAATTGATGCTGTGGCCCGTGCGCGAAGCAAGGGCAACTTCTCTGGCGGCAACGACGAGCGTGAAAACACGCTTAACCAGCTGCTGGTGGAGATGGATGGTTTCAACTCGAGTGAGGGTGTGGTGGTGCTTGCTGGTACGAACCGCGCCGATATTCTTGACAAGGCTATCCTGCGTCCCGGTCGATTCGACCGGCAGATCACTGTGGACGTCCCGGATATCAAGGGCCGTCGCGAAATCTTCAAGGTTCATCTCCAGGGGCTCACGTTGGATGGCAAGGTGGACGACTTCGCTCGCCGAATGGCTGCGCTGACGCCTGGCTTCGCTGGTGCCGAGATTGCCAACATTTGTAACGAGGCCGCCATTGTGGCCGCTCGACGGAATGGTAAGAGCATCTCGTTCAAGGACTTTGAGCAGGCCACGGACCGTGTGATCGGCGGACTAGAGACTAACCGCATCATGTCGCCCGAGGAGAAGAAGACGGTGGCATACCACGAGGCTGGACACGCTGTGGCTGGCTGGTTCTTGGAGCACGCTGACCCGTTGCTGAAGGTGACCATCGTGCCCCGCGGCAAGGGTTCGCTCGGCTACGCGCAGTACCTCCCGAAGGAGGTCGCTCTGCACAGCAGCGAGGCGCTCACCGACATGATGTGCATGGCACTGGGTGGCCGTGCTTCGGAGTTCGTGAACTTCGATGGCCGTATCACGACGGGTGCCTCCGACGACCTGCGTCGTGTGACGCAGATTGCCTACTCGATGGTGCAGTTGTACGGCATGAACGACCGCGTGGGTCAGCTCTCGTTCCCGAAGGATGAGGGCTCGTACCCGGACAAGCTCTACAGTGACAAGACGTCGGAGGTTATGGACGAGGAGGTGCAGAAGATCGTACACAACGCTTACGAGCGCACCAAGCAGCTGCTGCAGGACAAGCAAAACCAACTGCATGAGCTGGCCGAGGAGTTGCTGCAGAACGAGACCATCAACCACTCGGACATTGTGCGGGTCCTGGGCCCGCGTCCGTTTGGCGGCAACAAGACATACACAGAGTTCGTGGAGGAGTCCTGGAAGGACGCTGACAAATATGAGGCAGACAAGGCCAAGACGTCCGAGGCAACACCCGAGGCGACGGCCACTGCGAAAGCTAGCGAGGAGAAGACCGAGGCGGACTCGTCCAGCGAGAGCGACGACGCCAAGAAGTAGCTGATGCTTCTCGAGTCAGTCACCCCCACCATAAACGCACCAACACGAGCAATGCAAACACAATACACGACCGCGATGACTGTTGTACATGTATTGCCCGCAATCCTTTATACAGCTGAGCGCCATCGCTTTAGAATATCCTTACACTAAATGGATACGTCGGCTTCGCGCCGGTCAACGCCAGCATCCTTCCTCTCTCCCGCCTTGAAGCTCACTTTCGAATCCTTATAAAGAGCACATGCAACGGCCTTGGGTTCTTCTCAACGGGGACTTGTCTTCTCTTCCGTCACATGGAGTTGCGGTGCTGGAAGCCGTTTCGGAACGTGAAGGCGCGTTCGAGGTGCGACGACAGATTGAGCGTGCGGATGACCTCCTTGAGCGGCATGCGCGTCACGTCGATGTCGTTGATGGCGCAGAGCACGCTGCCTTTCTTGATGAGGCCGCTGTTCTCGATGGTGCTCTTGCGGCCATCGTACTTGCGCACGAAGCCGTCCACGACGGGCGCGCCCGAGTCATCACGGTCCACCTGCAGCACGAGGCCGCAGGGTCCAGGCGGCACGATGATGGTGATGAGCGGGTTGGCGCGCTGCTTCCAGTCCTCTTCGGTCACGGACTCGTCGTCCAGGGAGGTGTCGCCCTCCTCGGCCGGGAACGAGTACGAGTTCCAGGCCATTTGCCGCTGTTTCCTTCGCACTCCTGAGGCTGCGTCCTCGTCCTCGTCCGAGCCCGCACTGCTCTCTGTGGTCGTGAGGCTGCTGCCCAGCGCCAGGCGCGAGCTCAGCAGGTTGAACTTGCTGCGCGGACTGAGCGGCGGCTCCTGCAGTTTGGCCCGGAAGGCGTCGGCGTAGGCCTGCGCGCTGCCATGCCGACCGCCGTGCGTATCGTCTCCGGATTCGTCGTGGGCGTCGTCCGAGAGCGCGTAAGTCTCTCCGCGACTCAGCAGCAGCGAGCTGTGCTCGGGGTGCTGTAAGTGCTGGTACTTGGGCGGGAAGGCGCCGTACTTGCCCACGACGGCGGCCACGCGCCCGGCCTTGAGACTGCCCAGGCGGTCGTAGCCCAGGCCGTTGAGGCCCTGGTCCTCCGGCCCGCCGCACGAGCACAGCGCTGCGCCCATGGGATCGGTCGCGCGAATAGGATCTCCTTCGGTTGTGGAGGCTGGCTTCCCGATGCGAATTATAGTTTGGCGCAGAAACGAGTGGAAGGGTGTAAAGACATGGATGGTCAGGATTGGTTGAAAACGGGGAGCAGGAAAACAGAGTTTCGACGAATGGAAAGACGGGGAACACAACCATGGCATGGAGGCTGTCCCACACAGAGAGGGCTTCGCTCTCTCTGTTGTGTCCTGCGTTCCGCTGTAGCGGCGAGGATGGCAGCTTCACAGTGAAGTTCACTGGAGCAGGCTTGAGAAAAAATTGCATCGTGAGGCTGGTGACCAGAACAATTCGGGAATGCGGTTTCAGAAGGGGCGGACCAAAAATGTGTGCTTGCGCAAAAAGGGGGCACAAATCATAAAATGAAAACCCTGCAAGAATCTATGTCGTGCATCAAGCCTAAATATCATATCGGACCTTCAATATCCGATACCGGCTGAAATTAATCAGTTTGGCTTACGTTGCTTGAATGATTTGTTGTTGATTATGTTGCTTGAGAGAAGGAGTTGAAGTTGGACCGCAGGAGCGAGTCGCACAAGCAGCGTCGTCGAAGGAAGCAAAGGCATAGCCTCGCTTGCCTTGGTGACCGCAGAGCATCACTGGCAGGAAGAAGGTATTCGGAGCTGCGAGAACTCGCTGAAATGAGATTATCGCACGAAACCCCAACTGGACGTGGAGTTTGGGTGGGAAGGAGCAATCGCTGAAGCTATGCTGGCCAAGTGGTAGAGATTATTGTACTCGAGGTTTCTACGACTTTGAAACTCAAACTCCATCTCGCTTACCGCCACACCGGGAACGGGTGTGCCTCCGTGTTGAACACAATCTCGTCGAGGGGCAGAATGTCGTCGTCCGAGAAGAGCAGGAACAGGTACTTGAGCGTCTCCGCGATGA
>AWVV02002659.1:0-14471 GCA_000500205.2 Phytophthora lateralis | reverse complement strand
CGAATTAAGGTCTTGGGTACTATTCCCAATATGGTGTTAGGAACACCAATCTAACGTATTTGAGGTAAATAACGGTCAATGTACAATAAACAAGGGTAATTTACGGTAATTTACGTTATGCAACTTTTAGGTAATTAGGTACACTTTAGGGGATAAAAGATCTTTTCCCTCTCGATACGAGACGCTCGTCGACGGTTGGGTTGTCACGCTAGAAGAAGTCCGAACACCAGTATCCTCGATATCATTTTTGCTTAGTGTTGGCTTTGATGTGTCCCACCGGGTAGAATCCGTGCAACATGGAAGCATTTGAGCCGCTTCATGTCGGTGGCAGGTGAGTGGTGGGAACACAGGATTAGCTGAGCTCCATTAGTTTTCGGCCGACACCTCAAAATACCAAACCAAGAATACGTAAATGTAGCATCTTAGCCGTTGTACGAAATCAGTAGTACCAGCTCAGAACGCAGAGAAACTAGCTATCCGGAAAGGTGTTCAAGGTCGATCAGCTTAAGCCTAAGTTAGTTTCAGACCTTGACACTATATTTCTAGCCAAAATTTACCCCCATCGTACACATCCTCTGCACCTAGTCCATGACGGATCATCCAGTGTTCTCCAAGGTATCACCTTCGAAAGGGCAATTCCCAGGCACCAGCTCTCGCATCTTGCCATTAGATCGGAGCTGCTCGTGCAACACGACTCGTGCAGAAACACTCGGTGAATTGAAATACGTCATTATCGACAAGGTGCCGACATTCTTTGACGAGTTTGGTGCGCTTGGATTTCCGCTGCTCCTGGCTGCAGGCATTTCATTCTGCTGGACTGTGTGGCTGATTGTGCTGGGTATAAACCCAAATGGCTCGGCAAACTATCTTATGAACACATTCGAATTCGATGATGGGAACTTTTGGCTGATAGCACAGTCAGATACAATTATCATGGTCGTGAGCTCAATTGCGTTATGCGCTCTGGCCTTGGGTTACTTATATGCACTACTGCGAATGACACTGTGGAGAATTGTGCGTGACAAAATTAATCCAGCTACTCCTCGACAAGTCGGGGAAGACTTAAGAGGACCGACGAAGTCATCTTTATTTCGCTTACAACGGCTAAAGGCAAAAGTGTTGTGGTCCGAGTTGACAGGATTCGATGGGATATATCGCAAATATTGGGTACGTCTAAGGTTTTGTTGTAATTGCCTCAGTGCTCCTTAAGTTACTAACAATTCGTGCTTACATGTTAGAATGTAATGTTTAAGACCAGTGACGTTGTTGTCGAGCTCATCCAGCTTTATCGCTTGATGGAGGCCGGGTTTTCAGCTGATCTGTGCTATGGTTACGCCGCTTTACTTGCCATTAACAGCTTATCGCACACCTTCTTCATATTTTATCCAGTTACCCACACAGCGTTCACAGAAGTGCTTGTTGATACCGTGTAAGTTCAAATACTCGTTTTAATGTCTGCAGAGGATAACGTATATCCGTAATGTTGAAGCTTTGATATGATCTTCGCCGTGGGATATCCGATGCTCTTGTTGGGGTATTCGTACACTCGTTTCTCAATTGATCGTGCTCGTGCCCGACTGTATCAGGACATTTTCCCGCCGGGTAGCATGCAGCTACAGTTTCGATTGTACGCGGATCCCATCGAGACCACACTTTTTCGCTCCTGTTTCGACGCTCACCGAACTATTTCGTGGACAAGTCTGGTCGTTCGAGTCATCATGAATATCTCATTCTGCTACAGGCTTTTGCGAGTGATAGTCGTGATTCCGCAACGCAAAAGAAATCGACGCGCCACGAGCAGTACATTGGTCAGGCAAAAGACTCAGCGTCCGGTGTCTCGCTGGGTTGGTGGGAGTTTTATGGCACTGTCTGTCGCTGTTCTGACCTACTGTGTCCGAGGCATCGCTGCATCTCAAAATGCTTGTGAAGTCTATCCACAATGTGTTGTGTTCTCGTATCGCTGGAATCCAGGAGACGTCTGCCCATGTATTGCTCTCGTCGATGTCGATCGCGCTCCAACAACTTACGAGGAATGGTTACACCCGGAGGATGTGACGGATATGGTGAAGCATCTTGCAGTATCTGGGAATCTACAGGTTTTGCAGCTGATGAATCGTAAACTTGAGATCTGGCCCCAAGAGCTTCGACGGTGCTCGAACATGCAATATATGTAAGTATTCTGCAGTTACTAGTTAAGTTCCTACGGTGGTGAGTTTGTGAAGCACTGATTTTGGTATTTGTAGGTCGTTGTACTACACTGGAGTCCAAGACATTCCTCCTTGGGTGAAGTACTTCAGAGCCTTGGAGATTCTGTACGTTGTGTTTTTTGTTGTTTTGTTTTACAGACTTAACCTTATATTCACAAACACATCGAACAGAGCTCTACAGGGCAAAAAAGGTGATACAAATATCGGGAGCATGCCACCAGACCTTTTCAAAGAAATGTCATCGCTGACCTTCATTCGACTGGGTGTGCATCAACACTTATCGGAGCTCCCGAGTTTTGAAGGACTGGGCGATCTTGAAAGCATGTCGTTTGCACTGTTGACTTCAGTGACTTCTTTGCCGTCGTTGAAACCACTCTGCGATCTCGACCGGTTGGAACTGGTCGCCATGTCATCTCTCACCGAGCTTTCAGATATATCCAGTAATTCAGAACTGATGCACTTGGTCGTGACAAGAGCCCCAGTGTGTTGTAACGGTTTTTTAGGAATCTGTAATGGCACGAATCCGTTGTGTCTCGGAATGACTGCTGATCAGTGCTTTCAAGAAATGGAGGGACCAGATGCAGAAAGCCTGGCAATATTTTCGACTCACTCCGACGTGTGCACGACGGAGCAATCAGTTGCCCCCGTCACAGCAGGACCAACGCAAACGCAGATCGAAGCTTGCAGTGGCGTAATGTACCGCCGATGTCAATTTCTACACAATGACACCACTATCGCCGGAATCTGCTACAACGATCACTGCCAGGTCATTGCCTGTTCTACATCCACAACAGTTATCTACGCGAGAAAGCAGGAAAATTTATATCACTTAGGACCACCGTGCAACCCCGTTGAAGAAGCTTGGCTTGGTTGCGTATAGGTTATTGTCGAAAACCATTTTAGTGATACTTCGAAGGACTTCTGTAGTAAGAAATATTATTATGAAAGGGGTCCTATGGTGCACGATCCAACTGCCCTCAAAGGCACAGGCAAACGTCTGTACTCTTTCATAATAGTCACGATACCATTTACCATTGAGTTCCCCGCTGAAAATATTAGCCCGCTTGAGTATCCTATCTTAAATACCTCTCTCTACTATGAATAAAGATCGATGAGGGTGTTCGCTGATGGCACTAATATATGTTTCCACCTAGATCGCTGTACTACACTAGTGTCGAAATTGTTCCGGACTGGTAAAAGGTTTTCCATAAGCTTGGATTTCTGTAAGTTCTGTTTCATTGCTGCTTTGGATGAAGTTATGGCCTTAAAATCTCTTTCATTTGTCGTCATCGTAACCTCCAGGGAAAATTTGGCGGGACCAACATCATGAGCCTTCACAAATATGGGATCGCTCACTTTCATGCACTTGGGTTACCTCCAATTTCTACCAAAACGACCTAATTTCAAGTCGGTGTATCAGACAAACGTTTTACAGCTTGTTTGAAGCGGTATGTCCGCGAGTCAACCCGAGTGGTGAGTCAAGCCATATTTACGGCCAGTGCACCAAAATGCCCCGTTCATCCCTACAGCTCAACCCCTGCTGAAGTCTTAGATAGACGCGTGTGGAGGGGTCCTTTATTGCCAGTGCCGTGATTTTGAGACTGTGGGTATGTGTGTAAATAGCCTCTTTCACGTTATCGCTGGACGTATTCGCAATGAACGGAATATGGCAAGAAATTCTTCAAGGACTCGGTACTCCTTGCAACCCGAAGGAAGAGACTTGGCCAGCCAGACTTTTATAATTAAGCTTCTGTGTCTTTGATTTATCCATATCGTCTTTACAGCAACAACAACAATAAAACAGAAGAATAATGTTGGATATCATAATGCCGTTACAGGCACCGAGATTCACGACACATGTCATGTTGAGGTCGATTTGCACTGGTAGAAAGCACTTTACGCTATTCTGAGGAAATTCACAGGTCTTCGTAGAGCAATACCTAAACAACGTTCAGGTTTGAGTTTCAGCTCCCAAAATACAGATAAAGCTGCGCCGGTCTGGTCGTCATCTTCCTCGTTGTCAGACAGAGCACTAACCAACCATTGCCATCACGAGGCAATAATGACCAGGTTCCGTTTGCCAGGCGTATTTGTACGCCCAGCGAACGCAAGTAAAGCCCCAATCGGTCGGACAATCCGGATTCTGCCGCAGCAACCAAGCCAATCTCGACATATTTCAGGTTCAGCCCCCGTTGAAAGTGCCCCAGCAACAATACCGGGCGGTTTCTTTGAGGCGTTTGGCGCTATTGGAATTCTACTCTTCTTAGCTGCAGGTGTCTCTGTATGCTGGACTGTGTGGCTCATCGTCTTGACTATCGCACCCAACGAGACTGCGAATTATTTGATGGAGACTGGAGAGTTTGACGACGGGCACTTCTGGCTTATTATCGACCCTGCGTCTGACATCATGAGCGTCAATGCAACTGCACTGGTCCTACTCGCAGTTAGCTACGTCCACGTCATGCTCAAGATGACGGTGTTGAGGAACTTCAGTTTTAAAATTGCCCCGATTGGCCCGAGGAAGGACGAGGTTTCTCCCATTTGGGCAGCCAGACTACCGTACATCGGCAAATATCTACAACAAGCTGTGACGTTTTGGATCGAGCTGACGGGATACTATGGACAGTATCGAAAGTTCTGGGTACGTCAACATACCTTGTGCTCTGTGTTAATTGCTCTCTAACGATAAGGTGTTTGTATTTCTAGAATGTGCTTTTCAAAGTTGGGGATCTCATCGTTGAGTCAATCCAGCTGCATCATTTGCTGGAGGCGGGGTTCTCTGTCAGTTTGTGCCATGGTTATGCTGCTCTGATCACACTTGGCTGTTTATCACAAACTTTCTTCATCCTGCACCCGGTAGCACACTCGGCGTTCACCGAGGTTCTAGTTGACACAGTGTGCGTTTAAGCCAAACGTTCGCTGATACTCTTTTTTGATGCTCACACGTTTTGCCCGTATAGATTTGACATGATCTTCGCCGTGGGCTGCCCCATTTTCTTGCTGGGATACTCGTACACTGTTTTCGACCTCGATCGGGGAATTGCACAGCTCAACCTCGACATCTACAGCACAGGTTCCTTTCAGCAGCAAGCTCGGATGCAAGCTGATCCGATCGTCACGACACTCTTTCGCTTCTGTTTTGACTCGCTGCGAACGCTAACGTGGTCGAATCTTATCGTTCGCCTAGCGATGAATATTTCGTTCAGTTATCGGCTCTCACGTCTCGTGGAAGTGATTTACCAGCGAAGGAAGAAACTTCGGACGACAAGCAGCAAATTGTCCAAGTTAAAGTCTCAACTTGCCGTTCCTCGATGGGCAGGGGTGCTGTTTGCTGCTGCAAGTATCTTCGCCCTTGTTTACACTGCAAAGTGCATCTCGGAATCACAGAAAGCTTGTGAAGCATACCCTCAGTGTGTAGCATTTGCGTACCGCTGGGATCGCCGAGGTGTGTGCCCGTGTCTTGCGCTTGTTGATGTCGATCGTTCGCCCAAGACGTACGACGAATGGATTCACCCAGTGGATGTGACGGAGACAGTCAGGGCACTGGCCCTGTCTGGTGATTTGCAAGTTTTCCAGCTTACAAACCGAAATATGGTGATCTGGCCCGAGGAGCTGCAGCGTTGTGTTAATCTAGAATACATGTACGTGTCGCCAAGGCCCATATGATGGGCTGTGGATACTAACTCTCGTGATTAAATCTCGCTTAGGTCTCTATACTACACTGGTGTAAAAGTCATTCCCGACTGGTTCAAGGGCTTCCACAAGCTAGAATTTCTGTAAGTGTATGGTCGACTTATCCTTTCTGGACACCCTCTTGAGTTTCTCTGATAATTATGTTGCTGCTATTAGGGATATGCAAGGAAAATTCGGTGATACGAATACCGAGAGTATGCCACTGGATGCGTTCTCAAACATGGGTTCCTTAACATTTTTCCACCTTGGGTACCTCCAAAATCTCCCAGATCTGCCGAGGTTTGACGGGCTGCACAATTTAAAGAGTATCTCGTTGGCGCTGCTCTTCTCCGTTACCAAACTACCCGAGATCAAGCCTCTCGTCAAGCTTCAGCGACTTGAGGTGGTAGCGTTGACAAGCCTGCAAAGCCTTCCTGACATTTCGTCCAACAAACACTTGAAAACCGTTGTCATTGTGAACACACCCGTATGCTGCAATGGATTTCTCAGTAACTGCAACCTTTTGAATCCTGTCTGCAGTACTGTACCTGGAATTCGCTGCTTGTCAGAAGCCGAAAACTGCAGCGAAGCAAGTCTGAACATTTTTGCCTCGCAGCAATCGGTGTGTTTCAAAGACGCGATGTATTTCCCTCCTCCAGCGCCAATCGCCAAGGATCAAATCGACATGTGTGGTGGTGTGATGTATCGTGCGTGTCGCGACCCTCGCTTCCAAAGACCCGGAATTGAAGTCGTCGGTATATGCATCAACAACTATTTCCAAGTGATCTCCTGCCTCACTTTCGATGCGCTCGCCATAAATGGTAGACGGCTAGAGATCATTAGAGGAATCGGTCTCCCCTGTAACCCTGTCGAGGAGGCTTGGCTGGGTTGCGTGTAAGTGGTGCAAGCCTAACAGTGATTCTGAAGAAGGGTCACACAAGCTGAACTGCGCTGAAGTAGATATTGAATCTACCGCGAAGTGTTTGAAAGACAACGAATGAAAATATATTCAGCGTTAGTTCGGACTTTCATCCGAGGGTTCATGATCCGGGTAGTGCTTCTCCAGCCATTCCACGACGAGAGCAGCACTTTCTACCCCGTTTTCATTGAGGAGAGGGCGCTCAATTCTCGAGCAAAACCAAATCGTGAAGACGTGCGGGTAATGCACATGTAGAAAGAGCAAGACGTCGAAGATACTGTCCTTACAAATTGACTTGCCCACAAGTGCGGGGAAGTGTTCAGGATAGTACTTCTGTAGCCAGCTTGCCACTTGCAAATGCCCGTTAGCAATAGCGTCTTGGATAGCCTTGAATGTGCAGCCCTCGTGTCGATTATCTCGAAGCCACTGCAAACTCTCCAAGTTGCCTTTCTTAGCTGCGCCGTCCATGGCTTTGGCAGTGCATCCTTCCAAACGATTACGATGCAACCACTTCACAACATTGAGATGGCCGTTCGCCGCTGCTTTATCCATTGCGTTTGTCGTGCATCCTTCATCTCGGTTAGCATGCAGCCATTGCACTACTTCCAGATATCCGTGTGCAGCCGCGTAATCCATAGCCCTATCCGAGCAACCCTTTGAACGGATAGTTTTCATCGCGTCCAACCCGTCATACACATGGCACCCCGTCCTATCGGAGGAGAGAGGAGTACCCACTTCAGTTTCACTTCGATTTGGGCATTTTGGTTGTAACATCGCCGCCTCCTTTCCATGGAAAAACTTCAGAATGTCCAAATGTCCATGTTTGGCAGCTTTATCCATGAATCTACAATCCAAAAGCTGCGCATCATTCTCCGTAATGTGGATCATCAACCATTTAACAGCATCTAGGTGACCATTGCAAACCGCGCCTACAAAAGCAGCTTCGTATCCGTCCGCCATGTCTTCTTCGTACAAGTGCTGCATGATTCCAACGTGACCTCCGCCAGCTGCGTCAATTAAGAAACCGAGACACTGGTTCGGCTCATTCGGCTGCTCGATAAGTTCCTGCCCAGTTGGATGCTTCACCAGCCATTGAAACATGGGTATATCGTTGCGCCAAATAGCTTCACGAATGGTTAGTTCCCAATAGCCCAGCCACAACCGGTCATTTATTACAGGTGGATCATAGAGCTGCGCAACGCGCTGCATGTGCCCCTGTTCAGCTAGGTTTCGTATAGCAGCAACCACATCATTCCGATTCTGCTGTAGATGTCCAGCGTGAAGCACCATCTCGATAACAGCAGCATGCGAACAGTTGACCGCATACTCAAAAACGGTTCTGTTTGGAGGCACCAACAGCTGAGCAAAGTCCACATCTCCAACATGAAGAGCAGCGCAGATAACACGCTCAAAGTCATGGTGAGGAATGTTCTGGTGCAGCCATTGAGCAACGTCACGATGGCCGTTTTTGACGGCTTTCACCATGCTTTTACGACCCCATGAGACGGTGTGACCAGGACCTTTCCAGTCTTTTGACACGTCGTCGCCATTCATTTGTGCACACTTGTGCCGTCCAGCGTCCTGATCAAGTAGGAACTTTAACACTACGAGATGCCCATTTGCAGCGGCTGCTTCGACCGCCTTCACAGGTACTACGCAACCCGAGAAATGTTGAAAAAGCCACTTGACGATCTTTAAATCACCGCGAAGAGTAACAACTTCCAACGCCTTGGAGAATTGCCAGCGATAATAATTAGGCTCCGATCGCAGGAAATTCGAGAGTGACCATCCAGAAGTCTTTTCACTGGCGGAAGTGCAGCTAGAGTCCCAGATCCAGTTGAGCAACGAGAGTGAACCGAACTTGCACGCGTTGCTCAATGAGAGATTCGAGGATGGACCAAGGAAACTGGAAATTGTTCCGCATAAATTGTCTGGAGCAGCAACATACGGCTGGTGCCGCAATACGAAGCTCACGACCTGCAGCTCTGTGGGAGCCATGAGCGACCTTCCAGCGCCCCCCCGGCAAAATGGGAAATAGGTATACTTTTGCCAACAAGAGGTGTATTATTGTCTTACATTATCTGGTTACCCCCAAAACAACGCGTGAGCTTTGGCGTAGTTGCACTAGAGTCATGAAGCATTTCACGCAGTTCAAGTGGCCAACGCGTACAGCACTCTTTAACACGAGTTCGCGACGATCGGTGAACCCTTGCTCGAAAAGATAGTCCACAACAACAACGTGCCCCCGTTCTGCAGCTACGCGAATGAGATCGAGCTCGTACTTTTTCTTCTTGGAAGCTTCACACCAAATAGGATGGTCCATAAGTCACTGGACCATCCTAAATATCGCCATGCTTGCATGCTTGGTCCACTGCGATACGCTAATTTGCTACCCAGGGTTTGTTAGAGGTTTTAGGTGTCGACCAGCAACCTCATAGTGATAACAGCATCGAAGACGTCTCGCCTCACCTCATGTACAGTACTCCATTGGTCGCTGGCTGATGCCAGCGGTATTGAGTCTTTTAGGCTCTTGGACTGGATTTGGTACTCTGGCTGCACCTCCATCGACGCGCGGTCGTCCCCTTGGTCGCTGACGAATTTCCTGCAATTGGATTCTCACTAATACCAATGACAGTTCTCATACCCAACAATAGCGGCGCGAGAACGCGGATTTTTGGAACTGATGAAGTGGATTTTTACCCATTTTTCGGGATGCGAGACCCGTGGTGACTATTGAAACGGCGGCGGAAATTGGTATCTACATATGTTAAGAGTTCCTACTTGCGCTTGATGCTGGGCAACCAGACGTGGAGGCACCAAGGTTGAAAAGAGGAAACTGGAGACGGAAAAATAGACATTCTCAAAGATAAATGATGATAATACGGTAAAAGCCTGCTTAGCGCGGTCCAGAATGGGCATTTTGCAGTCGCTCGAATGCTGAACAGAACTTTTGCTTCGATTGGTGTTACTCGGATAAAATAAAAATCTGTAAAAGTGTGATGTACTTTGCCGGCTACAGAACAGTCCATAACCTCATCTCTCTCTCCTGAGTAGGTGGTCCAGGATACTTCTCATCTAGCCAGCTCTCCACGAGCGCTTCGCTTCTTTTAATGTGCGGGGACATGTCACTCTTCGTGCCGCGCCAGTATTCTGGAGTGTAGACGGTGGGGTAGCTCACCTGCAAAAACAGCAGCACGTCGAACGGATTTGGGGGGTTCAACCACAATCGGTTACCCGTCGGAAGAATCTCACGATAATGCGAGCGAAGCCAATCTGTAACGCGTTAGTGCCCCCAGCCAATAGCATACTCTACAGCTTTCAGCGTACACTTCTCGGAACGGTTTGTATACAACCATTTGCACATTTCCAAGTGGCCTTGTGCAGCTGCCGCACCCAGTGCACGGTTCGTACAGCCAGCTGTCGTGTTGATCTGCAGCCACTTTACCATACCAAGTGGTTATTTCGCGCAGCACGGTCCATTGCTGCAGCGGAGCAGTGCTCGGAACGAATGGCTACAAACCACTTGACGACCTCCAAGCGGCCGTGCCCTGCGGCCTCATCCATGGCTTCGCTTGATCGAGTCCACCACTCGACTGTCGGCTCAGTCTTCCTACGCTTCGCACCCTTTTACCAGCAGAGCGACCAGTTGAACTCAGATCCTGGAAAAACTTGAAAACCTCGAGATAGCCGTTTTTCGCGGCTTCCACGACCACGCAGTCAGCTGAATGATGCTCAGAATATGAGGGCGAGTGCTCAACTAGCCAGGTGACGCAGTTCAAATGACCTGCTCTAGCCGAGTCGACGAGAATATGTGCATCCTCATCGCTGAACCCGAGCTTGGAAACATACGCCAATACTTCAAGATGACCCCCTGCTGCTGCTGCATGCAAAAGATTCGTGTATCTCGTGTATCTTGTACCATTCTTTATGCCTTGAAGTACCTCTCGCCCAGTTGAATGCCCCGCCATCCACTCTAGCATCGGAAGATTGCCTCGCTGGCAAGCAATCCTCATTCCCGAGCTCCAACAATCAGTCAATTCCTCTTTCTTCCTCCTCTCTTGAAGTTTTGAAATGCGCTGCATCAAATCCAAGTTCCCACTGCGGGTTGCCTTGACAATAGCAGAAGCTGCGAATCCTTGGTTCTTTTGAAGCAGATCGGTCTCTCCCAGCAACTTCTCGATCACTTCAATCCGTGCCCAATGGCACACAAGGTCGATGATCCCGCGGTCCAAAGGCAGCAAGCGTCTAGCTAAGTCAAAATTGCCAATATTCACAGCAACTTCCAGAATGCCGTCCCTCTCTCCAGGGTCAGATTGATGAGGCGTGTTGTCATACAACCACTCGGCAATCTCATGCTGCTTTGATCGGACCGCCTCTCGAATCGCGTGGCCTCCCCATCTCACTACGTGTCCAGGACCTTTCCAGCCCGACGGCATCACAGGAACACTATCCATCCAGATGTCCTCATCCAGTTTCACTTGTTGCAACTCGTGTGGACATGCCCGTCCTCCGTCATGCTCCAAAAGATATTTCAGCACCGACAAATGTCCATTTCAGTGACCACCTCGGACGGTATCTCCAACTCTGCAAAATGGTCCAAGAACCATTGGACTATCTCCAGATCGCCACGCCCAGCGGCAACTTGGAGCGCTTCTCGGAACTGGTCTTCATAATAATATTTCTCCGAGCGCAGGAAATTGCATAGGGTCCATCTAGGCGTTCTGTCCTCTTCCGAGGCACAGCTGGATTCCCAGAGCCAATTCAGTAACGGGATGGACCCATAAGTGCTGGCTTCGTAGAGCGATAGGTTGCCTGAAGGACCCAGAAACCGGGAGATGAGCGGCCCAATCATTGGGGTTGACGCTGCAGCCGGATGGGAACGCAGTGCCGACGCCACCACTTGGAGCTGGAGGGAGGCCACGCGACTTGGAGTCCTGGAAATTGATTTTTGATTGGTCAGAAATGATGTGTCTCAAAGGTCGAGAGGATACAACCGTTGTAGTGCAGCTCCGAAATGCGATCTCTTGACATCGCTGTACAGCACTGTAGAGCAGTAAGAATCTAAGGTTGGCGAGTTCGTCGCCAGAATCGTGAGTACGTCGACTGCCAGTGCTCGAAATTCGCTCCCATCCAATCTTCCACGTAATTGTAGGACGTGCAATCAGAATCATGCCACAGCATTACCTGTCTTATGGATACACAAAAGTCCCAGGTGAAAAGTACAGGATAGTGCTGCTTCAAAAAGAGAAGAAACTCGAATTTTGCGTGAGCACGCCGTTTAATCAGATTCCTTGGAATGCAGTCGGGATAGTTTGTGTGCAGCCAATGAGCAACCCGTAGGTCTCCGGAATTTAGTGCCTTTTCGATTGTTGCAGGCGTGCAACCTTCTAATCGGTCAGCTCGCAGGCACTGGAGCATCTTCATGTCGCCTTTCTCAACAACAATATTCATAATCTCCACTGTACAGCCTTCGGAGCGATTTAAATAAAGCCACTGCATCGTATTGAGATGACCATTTCGTGCAGCATTGTCCATAGCTGCAGTTGTGCATCCTTCACTTCGATTTACGTGAAGCCATTGAACTCCATCGAGATGGCCCCCACCGGCAGCGTTATCCATAGCTGCAGTAGTGCAGCCCTCACTACGGTTCGAATGAAGCCATTTGACCACCTCAAGTTGTCCCATTTCCGCAGATCGATCCATAGCATCACTAGTACAGCCTTCGGAACGGTTTTCACTCAGCCAGTTCACTATGTCCAGATGTCCAAAGGCGGCTGCATTATCCATGGCCTTGGTCGAACTTCCTTCGGGATGATTTTCGTGAAACCACTTGACGACATCTAAATGGCCCTTTTTGGCAGCAGCATCCATTGCATCTCGCGATAAAGACCACCAGGATGCTGTCGACTGATCTTCGTTGGACTGAATAGAAGCTTCAAAATCATGAAAACATAGCAACATATCCAAACTAATTTGCGCAGCATGCAATATAAGTCTGGGCTCTTGGTCCTTGTAACCTGAAGGAAGGAGTTGTTTAACACACGCCACATTCCCACTGTAGACTGCTCTACTCAGAGCTTTATGGCCGCCGTAATGACCTCATCGTGCACAGATCTCTACGCAATCTCCTAGTTTGGTAGTCCAGCTGCTTCTGCCACCAATTCTTCACGTATGTCATCCGACAGTGTTGCGTGCCCCAGTAGCCACTGGCTACTAGCCAGTCAACGTTATCGATATTCCCGACGAAAACCGCTCTTTCCACTGCGGTACGCCAGTGACGGTGCTACTCAGTCGATTGGGGAGGTGGGTTTTGCTGGCTTGCGATGCGTTTTATCAGGCTTAACTGCTTAGTAGCTGATAGGTTCACAATGGCTCTTGACGCACAATCTGGCGTTCGCCGCAGATATCCACGGTCCAGTCTCGCTTTAATAACTTTGGGGAGATGACATTCCCTTGCGTACCTCAGCAGCAATTGGCCACGAGGCAGGAACATCTTTGCAAACTCCACATCTTCAGCTGTCATAGCAGCGGTGACCATTGTCGTAGTAGCATTATTGTCCAGATCGCAGACATGACGCACATTTTCATACATCCACCGAGCGATAGCAGGTCTGCGAAGTTTGACTGCGTTTCTGATACAATCTGCACCCCACCGAACCACATTCCGTGCCGCGTTCTCCACAGGGGTCTTCGCCACTTTTCTCTTCTTTTTTCCATTAACTTTTCCAACTGTACGTCCGGCGTCGTGGTCAAACAAACACTGTAATAATTCCACTTTCGCCAAGTTCCTCACCACGTCCGGAGGCACTTCACAGCCCGAGAAATGCGTCAAAACCCATCGCAAGATTTCCACGTCGCCGTGGAGACCGCACACTAGGATGCACTCTGTAAATTGATATTTGTAGTAGTTCTCGTCTGAGCGTAGGAAATTCGTGAGACTCCATCCAGGCTTTCGATCATCGGCGGACGTGCAACTGGAATCCCAGAGCCAATCCAGCAACACGATGGAACCGAATCCGCACGCGCGCGATAGAGACAAGAACCGAGATGGTCCGAGGAACTGCGTGATGAGGGACCCCAGGGGTTGTAGAGCAGGGTAGGGGCGCAGTACGACGGCTGCGACGCAGAGCTTGAAGCGGAACATCGGGGGTACGGGGGAAGCTCCAACCAACTGTAGTTTTGCTCTCGACCGCGCCGAATTCAAAGTGACTGCCCTGGTCAACGCACGACGGACCTTCGATGCGACCTCCGAGTCAGAATGGCACTCCGCCTAGCTCTTCTCTTCGGATGGATGGCTCTAGCACACAAATGGCACCAGTCCTCACCGCGAGGTCACGGAGCTAGCTGGATGCACTCCATCGATGATGTCGCATGTTGTCGCTCACGGATGGCTCCGGATCCCGCGTGGAACATCTTGCGACCATTCTTGAAGAAACTAGCGGGCGCTGTGGGAGTGGTTTGTTGGTGGGGGTAGGTGATGCCTCCGCTTCGCTACGGAGGGATTTTTTGCAAATATGGACTGGCACTCCGTATAATCGAATAATCCTATTATAGTATTACTAATAATAAATACTATTTGACTACTTATCGCTACTAAACAAAAATCCACTAATGTAGTAAGCAAGTAACTTCTCAACAACACTGTGTGTATTTATGAATTACGTAAGTGGACT
>AWVV02002652.1:0-13536 GCA_000500205.2 Phytophthora lateralis | reverse complement strand
TGATTATTTATGGAACGGGGGCGGAGGCCTCCCGTCCTCTTGTGAACCACTCAAATCTAAGTCGATGCCTGATTGGCTGGAATGGGTCTGGCTCCCCACTTTCAACCAATCAGGTAATGACAACAGGACACACGCTAGCCGTGTGTCTGTACCTACTTTTGTGTATGTAGCCATGTGGCTCCTACCTACTTATGTAACTCTGTCTACATACTTATGTAACTCTGTCTACCTACTTATGTAACCGTAACCAGCCCGTTACACCATAGGTCTAATTTTACCCAATCAGAGAGCAGTTACTCTATTGCAAGACTTTTTCCTTCGGCTCCGATATATCTGGTCAAAGCGCTGCCCAGAATATTGATATGCTGATACAAACCGCCAATCATTCACATATTTCACGAATAACCCTGAAACTCCGACACCTCCGACACCCCAGAAACACGATGAGCCTCAACGACCTCGCGCCTGCAAACACAAAGCGGCCTCGCGAAAATGCGTCGCACACCTTCCTTGAGTCCCTGGAAGACGTGGAGGTCGGCTGGCAGTATCTGGAGGCATGCATGAAGTACGAAGACACCCCGCTTGTCTTGGAAGCGGTGGTGGACAAGTTCGGCATGTACCTCACGTTCAAGGACGGCCGGGCGGGCAAGCTACTTGCCCGCCACTCGTTTATGTAGTACTTCCGACAAACGAAGAACTGGCAGTTGGAACAGTTTCCACAGCACCGAGCGGCGGTTGACAAGAACCTGCTCAAGAAGGGCCAGGTGCTCGAGCACCACTGCATGAAGCTAGAGTCGGGAGCGTTTGTGAACAAGGCGCCGGCGTGCACGAAGATGGCTCTCACGAAAATGATGAAGTATCTGTATTTGACCGCGGTCACTTCGGCAGACTATCAAGACGCGACGCTGTTGTGCTTGCTTTGGTTTCTCGTCGGGCGTGTATTGGATCTCACGTTGCTTCGAAAGGCGATCCTATCGATCGGCTCTGGCGATATCTTCTTCGTCCGCTTCATTCGCATCAAGACTTCAGAAGAGCAAGGCCTGTCGCTATTTCCTGACGAAGATTTCGGCACATGCCCGCTGCTCGCTATAGCGCTTCCCCTTGCCCATGCAAGCCAGACGTCTCCGACGCTTTTCTTGCTAAGCCAACTTCCTGATCGGCCGAGGGTTTCCCAGGCGACGATGGTGCCCGCTACACCGCTCATCGACTTGCTTGATCATCCGCTGGTCTTCGTATCTTCACCGGATACGCCTGGTGATACTGTGGTTCAGTCGCCGCGCCTGATGTACACAGCTATGTCAATCGTGTCCTCGACCGAGTCGCAGATAAGGCGGGAGTGACCGAGCTCGTGACGTCGCACTCCTTTTGGCGTGGAGGGGCTCAACATGCGCATGGAGCTGGCATGTGTGTGCAGTGGAACTTCGACGGAGGAGCCTGGTACGTGACTGCGACGAACAAGGCCTTTGCGTATGTCTTCAATACACCGTCCGAAGATCACAAGGTTGCTCTCGTTTTGAGTGGACGAGACCCCGAACGAGTCGTTCCTCTCTTGTCGCTCGAAGGCTTTGACTTCAACACCCAGACGAAGATTAAAAGGGTAGCGGTGGCACTCTTCAACTCCTCGTACGGCCTGAAAACAGAGCATTACACCGTCAATGCGAGGGTAATCGATACGCTCATCACTTATCTGCTGCGCCATTATCCATCGTTGAAGCAGCTCAATTCGGTGTCAAGCGACTTGAAGCATGCGCAATCCAGCAAGGCCATTCTATCAACGAGCTTATAGCTTGGTCTTCACACCTGTCCTGTAACACGAGCTCAAGTTCACAAGCCGACTCCAGCAAGATACCACACAGCACAAGTGATATCACAACTCATCCCGTATTTCTTCACCAAGCCGCCTTGATTGAGCAGTTAATTCAGGTCAACAACAAGCTCGACGCTCGTATGTCTACGAAGAAAGCTAAATTCAACAACAAGGCACAGCCGACAACAGCAACGACAAACAAGGGAACCCCCCTCGAGGAGGTGCTCATGCTTACTCCGTTAAGTCCACAGAGGAAATGGTGGAGGCGCTGGAGACCTACCTAGAAGAGGAGTGAACGTTGAAGCTTGTGCAGCTACAACAGAAGCTCGTGGAGCAATTCCACGTCCACTATCAGATCAAATCTTGTTGGCAAGCTAATTACGCTGACGCAGGTTTGTGCAGTGGCTGCCTTCGTTAAAATTTCATATATGTGTTAACTGTGTCTTATTGTGAGGAATATATATTTGTAAGGAGCCATCAACGTACAACAATGAGGTGAATAAAGCCAAGAGGTACACGTTTGCGAATGATGTTGTTCGCCACCAAACCAACGGTGAGTACATTGTGTATTACGGCGAGTCCAATTTCAACCTCTTTTGCATGCGCACGCAAGGTAGAGCCCCCAAATGGCAAAGGGCTGTCGTTCAGACGTCCCCATCGAAAGGCAAGAACCTTCAGCTGCAATCTGCTGTGTCCGATGAGGACGGGCTCGTGCTGCACCAGCTGTATCAAGGCAGCATCTGCATGAACGTCGATTTCGCGAAGCGCATCTACGATACGGTCAAGGCCTCTGACACATATTGCGAGTATTTCTCGGGTACGAATGTCGTCATTGTGCTTGACAATGTCCCTGTCCATAACCGAACTGAGAAGCGGTTGGAGGAGATTATTGTCGAGCATGGCGACCTAAAACTACTTCGGCTTGGGCCGTACTCGCCGATGCTGAATCCCATTGAAGGTATGGCCTTCGAAGATGCACGCAGACTGGAAGGGTTTTGTTCTCACTGTATCCTGTACAGTTTGGTGTTTACAACGCAGGGTGTTTCATCATTTTCAAGGCCAACGTGATAGCGTACCTGGCGGTGCGCCGACAGCGAATGTTTCTGCAGAATTCGTACCCAAGCATGACGGACTCAATAATGTCCTTGCTCGAGGACGCAGCCAACGCTTCAGTTGGATGCATGAATCGTCATTTGGTCGTGTCGATGGCACTGGACTGCCAGCGCACAGTCGCAGACACGTTGAGGATGGAGGATATGTAGTACGGGTCCTATCTGTCAGAGACCAAACATGGAATCTCGTTTGCCGTGGAGCTAATCTCGTTCGAATCGGCGGTACCTAATTTATCTGATGTGTTCTGGGACCAAAATACAGAAGTCGTAAACCATCTGAGTGTGCTTTCTATGTCGTCTCGGATTGGGTGCCTTTCAAAACCCTCATAAACCGGTTTTATTGAAAGTTTTTTATAGCCTGTTTAAGCAGTCAAATAACCCTATTAAAAAATGGATGAGACGGTGATACCAAAAACGACTACCAAAACCGTGTTTAAAATATAGCTCTGTCCCGCATGATGTCACTTATTTTGCTCAAATACCTTGAATTCAGGAAGGGGTGTTGACTGGGTATTGGATCCCCGGACAAAATCTAGATCGAAGTGAGGCAACTGTTCGGGTCCCTCCACCCTCTCCTGGCAACGCACCTCGCGATGGCGTACGTCTTCCCGATTATCCCCTCTTCGCAGCCAGGCGACAATGGAAAACACTAGCGTCTTGCTAGCGTTGTGCGTTTCCGCTCGAACTCGAAAGAAGCAGGCTGCAAAACGGCGAGAGCTCCGAAGGCGCTTGTTCGAGGAGATCTGCCACGACGATTGGCAGAGAATGCTTCGAATGCGCCATTATGTCACGCTAAATTGCTTAAAGGAACCAGCGCATGCAAGCTGGACGGACACTTGGATCAAGTGGACCGACGAAAACTTCATAACGACAACCAGACTTTCCAGGTTAGTTGCGCTCTGTTCGTACTGCTACGTATTCTTACGTGTATTACTGCATGGGTGCATGTAGGCACGCGTTCTGCATGCTGTTGGAACGCTTCGTTCCTTTCTACGACATACCTGTTTTCCGACCGAAGGGACTTAAAACGCATAGGTTTTATCTGTGGCTAGAATGATCAAATTCATGTAGGAAATTCACCCAGGCTGGGTGAAGTCATATTTTGACGGTAAAGAAGAATATGAAGCTGCACTCGAGCGTATGGTTCAGCGCATTGCTAATCTGTAATATTTGATGATAATTTGAAAAATATGTTTTAACTTTATAATATATAAAAACAATTCTGCTTGAAATAGCTACGGATTCTCCTCTCAGAAGCCCCAAGCTACCAAACAAAGTCGTACGCTGACCTAGCGGAAACGCGGGCGAAGTTTGCCCTGGAATTTTGAGCCCAATATGAAGCCTTTAAGGTGGCGTGTTGAATGTTGACGAAACAGCGATATTGTTCGATATACTGCCGATCAAGGCTTGGGCTGAGAAAGGGCGGAAAGAGTCGCCGCGCATATTGGGTGAGAACAAGCAAGCCGGCTGTATGACAGCACTGCTGACCGTACGCGGTGATGGTAAGGGTGCTATTTGGATTGTTTTTTATTAATGTTATGATTTGATACGAAAGAAAATGCCGATTCTCTTTATCATACACGGTGTTCCGGGTGGACGAATCGAGCAAAATGAACTCGAGTAGTACCCCGATCGACACTTCTATGCTTTACAAGAGAATTCGTGGATGGATAGCTCGGTATGGAAATTCTGTGTTGAAAAACTAAAAGTGTTTGAAATAGACGCACTGCTGTCGTTTTTGTTGACAATTTCCAATGTCACGTATCGGAAGAAGGCCAGCGGCTTGTGGCCGAAGAAGCCAAAGCTTCGGCGGTTCTATTACCCCAAACAGCATTGCTGCTTGTCAGCCGCTATATGTGGGTATAATTGTAACACTTAGAGCTACAATTAGAAACAGCGGTAGTCTACGGACGGGAGGAGCCGCTAAGGAAAAGCGCATCCGTGCTGTCCAGTCTACCGTTGCTGCTTGGGACACCTTTAAAAAAGCTACAAATGTTCGTAGCTTCCAAAAGGCTACAGTCACGACTATCCCTTCCGACACGGGGCTTTGCCTATAACCCGGCCAAAATTATTCACATCCAAATATCTGTTTAGACAGGAAAACCTTGTTTCCCACCCTCCACCAATTTTCCAGCCCACTCCCCGGCTCGGAGAGATCGAGTTCATTTCGAGATGCGCGCAGTAGCAAGCAAGCAGCATGGGGCGCTAGATGGAGATCGGTCACAAGCGTGCCATCAGACGAAACGCTAAGGCCTGCCCAGCGATGAGCCAAGGGGATCTGGCGGGGTGGGTAAAGCGTGAGTACTAGTTGGGTAGCGATCCCGCCAGGAATACCATCAGCGACGTGCTGACGAACGCAGCCGCTATCCTACGCGACGAGTACGGCGATCGCAGCCGCCGAAAGCCTCTCCAAGTCGTCTCACTGATGCTCGAGATGCAGCTCTCCGCCTGGATCTAGCGTATCCAGTGGCGCAACATATGTCTCTCACGCGAGCTGATCACAATGAAAGATCCCGAGCTGCAAGCTCGTCTGTGCGATGCTTGGGATATGAATTTCTCAGTTGGCTGGTTGGCAGGGTTCATGAGGAGACATGGGCTGCGCTACCGACAGCGACATGGGGAAGCTGGCTCGGCAGATCTGGACTCTCTGCGAGAAGTACTACATAAAGTCCAGTAGGTAACAGACGGGTATGTTGCTGACGATATATATAGCATGGACGAAAGTGGGTTATGCTATGCTATGGCGCCTACACGTTCAATTTGCTCGAAGAGGATGCGTGGCGTCAAAAATAAGAAACGAGGATCACGTTAGCGATGACGGCTTACACCAACGGCTCGGACGCTCTTTCTATTATGTATCTTGGGCGTGCAAAACAACCACGCTGCTACAACAAGAAGTCGACCGAGCAGCTCGGTTTCAACTACCGAGTAAACGCGAAGGCGTGGATGACGAGGAAGCTGTACAAGGAATAGATGCGCGGCGCAGCCGACCGCCAAATACTGTTTCCAGTCGACAACGCTTCCTCTCACCAGACCGGCGACCTCCACCTGACCAACGTGACTATAGAGCATCTGTCCGCTAACACTACTGCGTTTCTGCAGCCCATGAACGCCGGAATCATAGCGTCGTTCAAGGCGGCGTACAAGAAGAAGCAGCTCCGGTGGGTCTTCAACAAACTGCACGAGCCCGATTCCCTCAAGAACGATCCTCATGCCGTCGATCAGCTTCAAGCGATGAGGTGGAGCAACGAGATCTGGCAAGAGATCAGAGGAAAGAGGGCAATCGAGAACTGTTTTCGCCATACCGTCATTTGTTACCTCGAGCCAAGGAACAACATACACGATGATGTGGAGTACAGCTACGGCCACAACGTGGAAGTGGGCGACGTCTAACCACTATGCAGATTTAGTGTCGACAAAATTAGTTGTCTTCAATAGAGTAAGTCCCTTTGATTCTTAATGAGTGATGCCGGGTATCAGAAGTGAGAGTACCGCCTGTAGTCCGAAGTATCCGGTGGTGACAATTGAAATATAGTCTTTTTCTGTTCAATCATATGTTGTTTTGATATTTTTTGTGCTTTCGCATCATTTTTGACCAATCACATGCACTGTCGGATTTTTTGTTGGGGTCGGTGAATTCTATTTTAGTATGGAGGATGGCATTCAGTGTTTTCGGATTTCTCCATCATTGTCTGTACAGCGACGGACAGAATGCAACTGCCGCCAGCTAACTGCCAGGCAAATCCCAAAACGAACAGAAAAGACACTGCAGATCATCAAGAATCATTCAATCAAAGCATTGGCCCACTTATTATTAGCCAATCACACTAGACCCTCAATTCGATTATTCCTAGCCTCTCAGTCGGTAAAATGGAGGCAGCCATAGCACCGGAGGAGGAGGACGATGTGCTTCAGAACGCAGAGCTACCTGCAGTGGACGCGCTGATTGCGGCAGAGACTGCTGGCTGGAAGAAGCGCCGCAAGCACTACAGCTTCAAGATGAAACGAGAGATGCTGCAAGCGACAGAAGGAATGAGTGAACCAGAGGCTGCTTGTGCGCAAGGCGTCCCGCGGTGGACCATTAGTGACTGGCGCAAGAAAAAGGAGGAGATTTTCGCCTTCGAAAGAAGCGACAAGACGATCTCGAGAGCGCCGGGGCGGCCGGAGAGCGTGCCGTTTGGGATTGAGCTCATTGCGTACATGAAGGACACCCGACGCGACTGCCTCTCGCTCACGGCACGCTCGATGGCCGCTTTTGTGCGAGAGAGTTACCCTGAGTGGCTACTGCTGTATGTTGAAGACAAGAAGGATGCCACCACTGCGTACGAGTCGCTGTTCGGTTACTTCGGCGGTTCGCTTACCGCCACGGGTTCGTGCAGGGTACGCCTAGCGAATTAAAGGTGTTATTTAACGTCACAATTACTGTATAGTGCTAACAGGTCATATTTACACTGTCCAAAAGAAGGCCTGGGTGGACAGTCGTGTGTGGGTCTTCTGCCTTCGTTCTCTCTTGTATCACCACATTTCCGAGCCATCTGTCCTCCTCGTGGACAACCTGGATTGCCACGTCTCCGCGGCCTCGGAGGAAATCGTTGCAGGCGAACTAGTTTCTGTGCTGCAGCCATTGCCGAAAACTCCACCGCAATATGTCAGCCGCTAGACGTCAGAATTATGGGGTCATTGAAGTCAAAGTTACGAGCTCTGTGCCTGGAAGAAACGGACATGACCCTGGCTGCCCGTGAGAAGAGGGAGGCCACCATTAAACGAACCATCAAAGCGTGGGAGTCCATCAAAACCACCACCGTCACGAAAGCTTTAACAAGGCGTTCAACACTAAGTTTTAGCTGCAAAATATAACTGCCTCCATTGCGCTAAATTTAGATTTGTTCAAGCTAAACCTGAATATTTTGTCTAATACAATTGCCAAGATCTTGATTGGTCCTTTTTCTCCTATCCTGCTTAACTACACCATTTTCTGGTCAAGCTGCAAAGGTTTTCAAGCAAGGTGCAAAATGACAGATGACGGATCCAGGATAAAAAATCAATTTGTATTTTTCGTGTTTTGCAAATTCCCCCCCTAAGTCTTTCCAGGCAAGTTGAACATCATTCATTTTGGGGACTGGATTTTTGGCTCTCACTCAAACTCTTGGATCTCGCGAACCAGGGAGAGCGGGGTCGCATCTCGTTCTTCATTCTCAAAAAATGCCATCTCCCCCGGACCGCACGAAGACAGAGAAGGCCTTAGAGAGAGCACAGGAAAAGACCCGCGTCGTGAAGGCCTTTCGCGATGGACATGACTGGAAAGCAGTTGCCAACAACAACAATCTACCATACTGCTCGGCGGGCTATTTTAGCTGTCAACCAGGACCCCAAGCAACACGGCGGCTTGCGAGCCGCCTCTGTCAAGATGACAGTTGAAGTCATGAGCAAAATCTGAAGAATTTTCAGACGAAGACTGCAGGCAGACCCTTGAGCAGCATTGCGACCGCCTACAGTCAGATTTGGGGGTCTCTGTGAGCCTCTCATCCGTGCACCGAGCCCTACAAGGCATGCTGTACTCTACCAAGCGCATTCGTATTGAAAAAGTGACCATGAACTCGTCAATGAACAAGGCCAAGAGGAAATCGTGTGTTGTGTCGCTTAACAAACAGATTGAAAAAGACAATATCATCGTATATCAAGATGAAACTAACTACAATCTCTATCTGCCTCGAACGGAAGGATGGTCACGGATCGGTGAGCGCGCCGTCGTTCAACTTCCACCGTTCCAAGGCAAGAATCTACGCATTCAAGGCGGGGTTTCTTCTGAATCGGGGGTGATGCTTATGAAGACGCACGAAGGTTCAATCAAAAAGGAAGAAAACACCCGCTTTTAGCGGATTTGTTCGTGGCCGCTCTTCGTTCCGATGAGTACAAGGAGCTTGAAGCTAGCAATGTAGATCGTTGCTGTCACGGACACTGCCGCGACGCACAGCCAAGTGGAGGATCTGGCTCGGCAGATGCTTGCCGAAGATGGCATCGTAACCTCAACACACTGGAGGTGTTGCAGCTGGGCCCGTACAACCCGATACTCAACTCCATTGAGGGATGCTGGAACTCGTTGAAGGCAAAGATAAACGCCTTCGTTGCTGAACGCAAGCATGAGATGCAGGTCCGCGGGGAATACGACACTTTTACGGCTCAGCGGATGGCCATACTCAAGAGCCCAAGAAAGCTGTGATTACGGGGCGGCTTGTGTGGCAGTATGAGCGTCACTGTCTCCGACATTGCTTCGCCGCAGAGAGAGAGAGAGAGGGGGGGGGAGGGGCATGCAGTCAGCTGCTTAGCGTTTTGCATCTTGCTTGAAAAGAATACAGGAGTATTTTGCACAAGATAAACATATCTTTTTCTGTTCAGTGAAAATAACTTGACTCATCCGATCTTATGATTATTCGCAACTTGCTTGAAAACCTTTGCAGCTTGACCGGAAAATGGTGTATCGGCTCAAATATTTGATGCTGGCTGTTGCATTCTGTCTGTCGCTGTACGACGTAGTAGTTCTGAGAGTAGTAGCGATAGTAACACTAAATCTACTAGATAATTCCCCATAAATATGAATATGATTTCGACACAAGCGGATACTACTACGCAATTGAATGGGCTATCGAGCATTCAAGTTGGCAGGGAATTGTTCTCTGTAGTCGGATGCGAATCGATCTGCTGGAGTGGACATCGGGTGGGTGTGCAATCGCTGTGCATGCTGTGGCTCAAGTGTTTGAATACATGTATGCGGACTGGTCTTCCTACGCTACAGTCATCACGATCAATGAACGCGACTTACGCCTGCTGCTCACATGTCAGTACACTGCAGCCGAGAAGCGAGATGCCAATCATCCTTGCGCTTGAAATTTCGCTGTATCCACGCTGTCGTCCACCAAAATCGAGTATCGCCAGGACAGCAAGTGCTTTCCACGGTTTAATGGACGGCAGGGCTCCGCCTCTCGTTTCGGCGTTCACCATCACGAACAGATGTTTGGTTGAAGTGCACAGAATGTTTTTTCGTCGGTGGCCAGGCCGGTAAATCAGAGCCCGGCCTGACGTATTAGGCTTCGTGCCCAGTGCCAAGCTGAGACTTTCCAGCGCAGGCGTGCGTGAATAATTTCTACATGGTAACGAATTGTCTGCCGGGGTAAGCGATAATGCCTGCGGATCGCTCCACCTCATTTTCAAATTGGACAGCTAGCCACGATTGCTCGACTCCTTCGTCGAGTCACTCGACCCTCTCGCCTCGCCGGCTGAAAGCCATGGGTTCCTCCGCACTTGTGACGCTGCTGCACCTGACGACGGCCGCCATCCAGATCGGCATGAACGTGAGTCCGGCGCCCGACATGCTCCGGGTGCAGCAGTTTAAGACGACGGGGCAGATGGCAGTGCTCCCGCTCGTGCTCATGTGCTTCAACAACCACCTCTGGCTGCTCTACGGACTCCTGACCGGGAGCCTTTTCCCCCTGTGCGCCGCGGCGCTGGTCGGCGAGATCGCGGGGGTCGTCTTCACCGCCGTCTACTACCGCTGGGCTCGGAACACGCTCGAGACGCGTCGGACCTGCTCCGCGGGCTTCGTCGGTATGGCGCTGGTCACGCTGTACGTGCTGCTGGGTGTTGCGGGGAGAACAGGGCAGAGCTACGACCAAGTGGTGCAGTCCCTGGGCTACGTTGGAGCCGCCATCAACATCTGCATGTACGCGTCGCCCCTGGCCACCGTCAAGGTCGTCCTGGAGACCAAGTCATCGGCGTCGATGCCCATCAACTTGTGCAGCATGATCTTCCTCAACTGCTGCATGTGGGTGGCCACGTCCATCGTGGACAACGACATGTTCGTGTTGATCCCGAGCGTCATGGGCCTCGTGTTCAGCGGCGTGCAGCTCCCGCTCTACTTCATCTACCGGCCGACGAACCCGTACACGGACCTGGATGCCCAGCTGGAAGAAGGCTACGGCACCTTGGCCACCAAGACCTTCGACAGCGCCAAGCATGACCTCGACGCTGGGAGCGTTCTGCCCACGACGTACCGCACCGTGCGTCCGTCTCGCATTGCTCGCTTCACGAGCTTCAACTACCAGCGCGCGGAAGGGACCCCCCTCACGGTCGGGAGCAATGCCATGCCGTCCTTCTCGGGCACGGAGAAAAGCCCGCGTCCGTTTGGCGAGCTCTCTCCGTTCCCGACACCACGTGCACTGCACTACTCGCACATTGCCGACGCGAACGGAGACTTCGAAATGCAGCCGCTCATCATGACGCCGATTGCAGCCTAAACAGGGGCATAGTGACGTGAAAAACTATAGCAGAGTCCAAAGAATTCCTACGACTGCTAAAAACAAAAGAGGGACTGCACAACCAATGCAAAGTCTCTGTTATCTGTCCGTGGCTGTTGTCGTCTTACGTCCCATCACGTCGTTGGCAACTTGCGAGACACAGTGCAGCCAGGTCAGGCGCTCGTTCTTCCCATCTGAGCGATTACGAAGCGAGACAAAACCTCGTGACGGCAACAAGTCGCTGGAAGGACCTTCGTGTCCCTTCATTCTTTAATCTGCCACGCAAGACTCGGCGACTAGTGGAAAATGACGGGCACCGCCGTCCTTGTGATCAAGACGATGGCCGCCTGCTCGGGCACGGTCATGATCTGCAGCCCGGCGCTGCTGATCTACCAGGTCTTCAAGAAGCAGGACGTCGGCGTGGCGTCTGTGATTCCGCTCGTCACGCTATTCGCCAATTGCCACGTCTGGGCCGTCTACGGCTACATGATTGAGAACTGGTTCCCCATTTTCTGGATTTACCTCTTTGGAGATGCCGTCGCTTTCGTCTTCCTCTCCGTCTACTGGAGATACACCACCCAGAGACGCTACACGAATCGAGCGCTTCTCATCATGGCCTCCGTCTTGGCAGTCGTAACCATCTACGCAGTCGTCGGGGGACTGGGCTACACGAACCAGTCGCGGGACAACATGGGCTCCGTCATGGGCTTCTTCGCTGATGTGTCTGCTGTCTGCCTATACGCCGCCCCCATGGAGAAGCTCTTGCAGGTGCTCCAGTACAAGTCGGCGGTCTTCATCAACGCGCATATGGTGGTCGCTGGCCTCACCAACAACTGCCTCTGGTTCACGTACGGCCTCCTCACGGACAACTGGTTCATCATCTCGCCCAACATTCTCTTCATCTCGCTCAACTCGTTCACGCTCGTGCTGTGCGTCGTGTTCAACCCCAAGTCGCACCCGCTCCCGGACGACTTCTACGTCCGCGGAGACTGCGAGAGCGAAGCCGCCATCGACCGAGCGTCCAAGGCGAGTCTGACGCCCCCAAGCCCAGCGTTCGGACCCATGCGCTCGCCTCTAGAATCCATTCAAGTGTCGAAGTAAAGGCAAGAGGAACTCTGAGAGACCAAAGCACAAGAATGGTGTAGTAGTAATATCGACGTACATTATGACGAGCCTGAAGCTACACCAGCACAGGCGATAGCACTGCGTGGAAGTTGGTTGCATCGCTTGCCTGCGCTCCAAGGCTAGGAGTGACGACGATATCCGCGAGCTCCTTGCTCTCTGGGGTGTTGTGAGCTTTGCTGGCGTCAGGAGAGCACGCTTGCTGCTGCTTGGGGTTGAAGAGGAAGTACAGGGTGATCTGAACCAGCGGCATCGTAGTGCAGAAGATGCCGAGGCCGAAGACGAACATGTCGCTCTCCACGAGACCGTAGAGGATCCAGAGCGCGTTGTTGACGAAGCCGGCGCAGCACAGCGCGATGGGGATGGAAGCGCCCGACTTGGTCCGCAGCACGCGCTTGATGGTCTCGAAGGGTGACGTGTACAGCAGGAAGCCGTGATCCAACCCATGATGTTGCCCACCGTGCTCAGGCTCTGGTCGGTCACGCCCTCGCGTCCCAGCACGGCATACGTCGTGCCGATGGCTGTGAATGCCAGCGCGAACGCGACGGCCTTGAGCGTGTAGCTGCGGCGCTTGGTGTAGCGGAAGTAGACGCCCACGTAGCAGGCCGCCAGCACTTCACCGACGAGGTAGGTCACCAGCAGTGGGAAGACATCGTTCGTGACGTAGCCGTAGATCATCCTGGTAACGAGAGAGAGCAAGCAATACAGTTAGTGAACACAGTGATGAACGTAGCTGAGACCACCGCGAGGACCGACCAGAGGTGGCAACTGATCCAGAGCGCCACGAGAGGCAGCACCGCCACGTCGCCCGTGTCCTTCGTCTTGTAGATGCGGTGGATGGACGGGATCGGACTCAAGCACATGGTCATGGCCGCAATGGACGTGGCCGCCTTGAGCACCACCAGCCACACGCCCATCGTACGTAGGTATCTAGCAAAGGTCAAAGTGACGGTCTCCGCCACCAGATACTTTCTCGACTGCTTTGACATGATCGCGAGGATGGACGGCGAGACATCCGGAGTCCGAATTCCGGACCCCAATAGCGGGGATTGGCCGTCGCACATGCGTCGAGATCGGCAGCTGGCGAACCAAATCCCGAGGCGAGTCTGGAGGACTTGTACATGTACCGTACTGTCTTAGTCCTTGGCGACGTTTAGTCCTTGGCGACAAACTATTTTAACCAATGACAATCTAAGAAAAAAAC
>AWVV02002651.1:0-11849 GCA_000500205.2 Phytophthora lateralis | reverse complement strand
TGCCATGGCGTCAGTTGGTTGGTTCTTGGTTGCGTGCCGAGCTTGTCTGTTGCCTGTAGTCGGCCGTTTCCAGTGCGGGGTGTTACCACCTCCAAGGCGTGCCATTCAGTTCGCGAATTGTGCGTTTGACTAAATGGCACGTTAATCGGCACGCAGTAGTGAGTAAAGTTTAGGATTTGCGTAGACGAATTGTGACACACTGTGTCAGTGCCTTGTCGCCAAGGGCTAAGACAATACGGTAGTACTGGAATGGAAACCCCTAATCACTTCTTAGCAAGTAGCGTGGTAGTCCACAGATAAATAAAAACAAACCTAGCGATAAATATCCAAGGAGCTCATGGCGGGTCTTGAAGAAGGCAGTCAGCAGCTCCAAGGACCGATCCAGGGGCTCGAACACAGATGTTGTTAATGGCACAGATGAACAACAATACATGTAGGCGGAACGTGGCCGTTGAGTATTTCCACCTCTTTCGGTTTGGCGTCCAATCGTGGGAACTATTATACTACCAGTATCATAGACGTAGTGTAGTACTAAGTATTGAAATGGAAGGCTCACTTGTGAATCACGGGCCGTGACTTGTACGATGCAATCGCAAGTTATCTCGCTAACCTAGCGACACGCAAGCAGCTGACTCTTTGTGATTGTTTCGTGGATTTGCCATTCTACGGTCTCCGCGTGGGATGGAGCGAGCGCTTCATCACTTGGAATTGTTCACCCGACACGAGAAGCCACGTGATACCATGATCAATAGCACAATGTATCCGCCAAACCACCAGCAGCTCAGCGACCGTGTCTTTCGTGACATTTTAGTCCGAGCCAGACGCCAATCGCTGCAGACGTCAAGTGAGCCTGCCCAGTCGGCTCAATCCGGTAGCAAGCGTTCGTCATCGTCACTGACTTCTATTGACACGGAAGACACAAAAATGACGACTCCTGCTCCGCCGAGCAAACCCACCGAGAAGGAAGGAGCGGCGGATAAATTGGCACGCCGCAGAGAGCGCAACAAGCTGCACCAACGACGCTACAAGAAGAAACAGCACAACCAAATACAGAACCTCGAAGGCAGCATTGCGCAGCTGAAAGAAGAAACCCAAGAACTCGAATTGCAGCGCCAGCTCGTGATCTTGGATGGCCAGGGAAACAGGTCGACGTGGAATGTGGTGGCCGAGTATTTTTCTCTATTTCGCTTTGGTGTCCAGGTACATGTGCCGGTGGCACCCGAAAGGCAATGTCCGTATGATACACACATACAGAGCAACTTTCTGCGCTCAACAATGGCACAGGACGTGACCGACGGCCAAGTGTGTGGCCCTGACGCAGTGCTGGAAAGTTGGAGAAAAATGTCGCTTTACCACTCTGGGATGAACATTGAGCTCGTGTGTTTGGAGAATGGCCCCGGGGACTCGTTGGTCGCGACGGTAAAGCAAATGGTTACTGTGAACGAGAGCATGATGCGCCTTGTGTTCCCGCACTTGATCAGTGATGAAAGTAGCGAGTGCTTCCAACTGGCTCACAGACTTCTTGGGCAACAGTATATGGTTCATGGTACAGTGCGTTTCGAGTGGAATCAGGAGCTGAATCTCGTGAAGCGCGTCCAATTCAAGGCAGACATGCTGACCCCGTTGCTGCGCGTGCTGGGCAGTTTGGAAGACGTGTCTCGTGTGTTTGATAGAGCACTTCTTACACCTGAGTGTGGGTTAGTTGGTGGGCTGTGAGTCATTGTCGCTTAGGCATTCCGCAATCGAAACATTCACGCAGTCGTTTTTCTTCTAGTCACTTAATGTGCGTAGTTTGCTGGATATGACGTCATCTACTACGCTAGTATTTGTATTGGCGAGATGAACTGGCACACTTCTCGCTAATATTACGAAGTGAAAGTGTATTCGAAATGGTTACTGCACAAACCTCGTAAGACCATGGAAATCAAGGTAGCATGCTGCTATGCCGATTACAACTCCAGCAACAAGGGTCTTACGTCTATATGAGTGAAACCACTGCTAAGCTTACGATGAACTTCTCATGCTAAGCTTATTGTGTTTTTTTTTCATTCACGAATTTGAAAATATTCAACTTGAATTTTGTTCATTCTCTCATCCCCCAAATATTTGACTTTACACTTCAACGGCATTCAGGTACGAGATCGTAGCGAGAGCGTCGGCGTACGTAATGGACGTGTCGGGCTTGATCCAGCCCTCGGGGAACATTTCCTGCAGGAAGAACGTGGCAGTGAACGTCGTGGCCGTCGCGTTGCCATTCTCACCACCGAATCCACGCAGTAGCAAGGCCGCCTCAGCACCGGCGATGAAAGCAGGGGTGGAGCCAAAGTCGAACTCTGGGTTGTGCTCCTCCCCCCACGCCACACGAGCGGCGCGGATCGTAGCAATGTCCGTGACGTCCACCGATCCGTCGAGTCCGTAATTCAAGACGTCGTTGATGAGACCGGGGGTGACGAGGGACGGGTCCACGCCGAAGTACGAGTCGATGCGCGCCAAGGACGCGTCGTGCTCCACCTGGTCGTTGTGCTTAGACAAGTCGTTCAGGTCGAACAGGTCCGGCGACAGACCTCCCATTACGGCGGCCAAATCCTCAGCGATGTTGAACTTGTCCATGACGGCGGCCAGCGCCTGGTCCACCGTGATGTTCTTGCCGTCGCGAGGGAGGTATCCGTGGTTGGCGAGGGTGTTCATGGCGGGACAGGGCGAGCGACGGAATGGGGCCGTCGAGTTGACCGCACCCGAGGTCAGGTACGTTGGGGGGCGGTAGTACTCGCCCTCGGACAGGGCGGCAGCCTCAGCGAGAGCAGCTTCAGCCTCGGCCTCCGTGTAGCCGTACGCCACGCCAATGGCAGCAACAACGAAAGCGAACGACGCCGGGATGGAAACCATGGTGGAGGTGGGGGTAGATTGAGAGGCGAGGCTGGTAATTTGTTCTTGCGAGCAAATTGGGGAATGAGATCGATGTCAACGGGACGGTTGGCAGCGGTGATCAAGGCAATGGCCTCGTCGGTCGCGGCGCGCGACACCAACATGGCTGACCAAGAGGGAGCGAGTCCATTGGCCCATTGCCCTCGACAAGTCGGTAAGTGATCTTGAGGCACATAGTGGCTCTGCTCAGGCATTGCACACGAAAGCGGCCTTTACTGTCTGACCCATCAATGCAGCGCGGGCTGTGCGTTGAGTAGAGCCTGAAGGCGAAGGCGTTTCTGGTGCAGAGACGTCAGGGGGCAGAGGTCTGACTGAGAACTGCACACCAACGTAATAGGAAGGAGTTACCGGTACGAGCTTTTGCCTCGATCCACTGCACCATCGGAACGAGCTGGTGTCGTCCCAGCGGTCTTGCTGCCAACAGATACTGCATTGACATGTTTGCGCCGATTGTCCGGTTGCCTGGATTCTGTTACTCACCACCGCAGTGGCGTCCATCCATCCCATGCGACTGGTACCTGGACCTCCCAAATGCCTGCAACTGCACAACGAAGGAGGCCACAGAACCAGCAAGTACACCGGTGCAATGCCAAATTAACAAGCCAAGTATCCGATACTCATTCATTCCTCTTGGTCCTGCAAAAGGGAAATGCTATTATAGTTCGGGTTGGAAAGGATAGTAACGTCTGATGATGGTGCAGGCCCATCTTGGTCGAACTGTTTTGCCCACTTCTCTAGTCGCGCACGTGCAAGATGAAGATTGTTGACCTGAACCACCAGATTCTGATGAGCTGTACCTGAAAGCTTAGAGACCGGATCGACAATGGCAACCTTACATCTCACAATGCTGCGACAGCAGGATGCCGGGTCGCCTTCAATGCACCAGTCGCGCACAGCTGGTAGGATCGCGCAGTTCGGCAGACCACGAACTCATTGCTGATACCTAAAGGTGCGTGTCAGGAAATGCAAGCAATAAATCCGACCGTCGTGGCAACGCAAGGGATCTGCATTACCTGACTCCGTCCGACGCGTGCTACATGTAGCATTTGCTGGCCGTCGAGGAATTGCTGGGGCCCACCACCGTCCGCCAAAGAAACGAAGCCTTGAAATCGTCGGTTGCTGGTGATGCAAGAGCGCTGCGGAGAAATCAACGCCCAGCTCGCTCACCTCTGCGTTTGGATCACCACCTAAAGATCAGATCGTCGGACAGAGAAGCAAAACTAGTCCAGATCAGATTGAACCTTCACGCTTCCTGCTTCCTGAACTCGCCGGAGCTGCTCTTCACGTCACTTCCTGAAACGGCATACGATCACAAAATACCAATGTCCAAACCTGCCTCGTAAATCCCAACGCAACTGCTCAATTTAAACACACCTGTGCACCTGGCGCCTGCTGCTGCCCACCACCAGCCTAGCTAATGAACAATTCATGAAAGACGGCCGAACAGGGCAGTCACCACCTAGCCATCCACCTACCACTCAGCGCGTACACCCAAAATTTCCAGCTCTCTTCACCGCCGCTTACGCAGACGCCGTAGGCTCAGTATCAGTGCCAACCAGAGCACTGGCCGCGACGACGGTCTCGTGCACAGCAGCCTTGAACACGTCCACGCTTTCAGGCTCACCGCTCCCAGTCGTGGGTTGCTCGTTGTTGTTCTCATCTTCGTCATCGCTATAATCTATCGTGAAGACGCCAACAAACTTGGGATCCTTGGTGGCGTCAGCATCAGCACCAGTCACGCTCGGGTCCTCAGGCTCTTCCAGTGCGGCACGCAGCATCTCGTGCGTAGCCTCGTCACTCTTCTCTTCATGGTCGTCCGTAGAAGATCCGTGGTCGCTGCCACCGTCTTCTGCGGTTGCGGTCTCAGAAGACGAGCTGCTATCGTTCTGGTGGCCGCTGCTTGCAGCACCCGACGATTTCCGCCGCCAACTCCACTTCTTTGGGATCGAAACCTCGGAAAGCTTGCTCCGCATTGACGTGATCGAGTTGCGGGAAAGAGACAACTGGCGTCTACCCATCGAAGGTGTGCTGTTACTCCCGACGCTGCTGCTGCTCGCACGGTTCAGCTCGCTAGTCGAAATGATACTGGCATCGCCCTCTCCTCCGTTGACTGGCATCGAGGTCATTGTGGGCATAGCCTTCTTGCGTCGCGCCTTCTGCTTGGGCTTCTTCTTTTGAGGATCCTCGCCCGTACGAAGAATCGTGTCGTATCGGCAGTACACGCACTGATCTGCTACGTGATTCAACAGCTCCTGCGGCGAGGAGCCCGCGCGATCACGCATGAAGGCGTGCCACGACGAGTACCCGCCATCCAGCGTGCTGACGAACCGGAAGCCACGCTTCTGGAAGAATATTGCGGCTTGGTTGAGGCAATCGGTATCCAGGCGGACAGCATCACGGATGCTGGTTTTCGCGTCCTCCGAAGTCGCCAGCTCAGGCGGCATGCCAACACCATGACCCACCAGCACCACATGAACCTGCGACTTCATCGGGTTGAAGGCTTCCATGCTCTTAGCGATCAGCTCCGGCGAGTCGAAGACAGAAGGGTCCAATGTGTACGCCACCGGGATGCGGCCGCTCTTCAGGTCTTCCGAACTGCGCAAGCCTCTGCAGTCAACAACAAAGAAGCGAAGATTGCTGCCAGGAGACTGCTGCTGGTCACACAGTTTATCACCACCCATGAGCTGCGGGCCTACTTCCTCGACACTGACAGGCAAGGCAAAGTACGCTGAAGGCGGATCGTGCTTCTCCGCTGGGTGCTCCCACTGGGTCTTTCCAGTTTGCGTATGGTACCAGAAGATCTTACCCGCAATCGAGCGCGACTCTTTCATCACCCACTGCGACATATCCACCGCGGCTTCAGCCGTGGATTTCCGGTCCGAGCTTGATGGTGCGCTGAGACCACCGGAAGGAGGACCGCTCGCACTGCCGTTGTTGGATTGTGCCCGCACTTTCTTAGCCGCCATACCAGCTCCCGATCCGTACGCAATCTCAATCGCCTGGCGCGATGAGCACCTCATGTCGGTCGTCGCCTCACGTTGAGAGCACTTGTACGTCTTGGGGGTCTTGCTGCGCAGCCGAGAGGCCAGCAGACACAGGAAGCGGACATGCTCCTCCTCGACAAACGCCTTCGAGTTGAACGTGGCGCGAATCTGATCCTGAACCTCTTCCGTCGACCCACACACCGTGAGCACCTCCTCACGCTGAATTAGCGCCGCGATCACGAAAAATAATCCAAACAGCGAGTCGCCCGTCAGCAAGTACTGGTCCATGACGTACACGAACGCAGCGGGGGGCACCACCTGGTACAAATGTCCAAGCAAGAAATCCGCGGCAAAGAGCTGTCCCGCCACACTCCACTCGTTGCCGCACCACTGGTTCAAACAGTGCGCGAGCTGCGGGGCGTGGTAGCTCAGCAACTGCTCCACCAAATGCTTCCGTTCGCGTCTCAGCGTCTGCGCTTCTTCTTCGTCCGCGCGCCGCTTGCTCTCGTCAGCCAAGGACGACGTCGAGTCCATAGAGTTCGACCTCTGTAGTGGCGCATACGCGTCCTCCATACTACTACTACTCCCTCTATTGCCACTACCTGCTGTACTCGCTTGTAACCCTGTCGAATCACTAAACAAACTGTCGGCCACCACAAAATGCGGCAGAAAGTGGGCGCAGTACTGGTAGAAACAGTCGTAGATGGTGGGCAGCGGCATCTTGAGCAAAAAGAACGGAGCCACAACCCTCGCCATGCCCGTTGAGTAGGCCACGCTTTTAGTGGTTAAAAACCACATGAGCAGCACCTCCAGCTCCTGTTGCACCTTCTCCCGAGCCTTAAGCTCCGTCGGCTCGAGGATTTCAGCCACGTCACCACACTCGTCCACCAGTAGCGGGTCTCTAGGCAATTTGCCCAGTCTTTTCAGCATCCTGTCGAACTCTTGGGCCGCTGAGCCGTGCTGGTTGCGTCTGTACACGTTGAGCAGCACCTGCCAGATCTCCCCGCGTAAAGCGTCGCACTGAGGGGGAAGACAGGGTGCCACACTGGCCAACACACAGCTCTTGATTTCCTCCACACCTGGACGGCGCGTGATGGGCCTCTGGGCGATCTCCGCGGAACTACACGAGGCGGAAGTCGAGGAACTGGACGAAAAGAGCTGCAGCAGGTTCTCGGCCAGGTTGCAACGCTCCTGGGACGACTTGGACGCCCACACTCGCATGCATCGACGCGTCAGAACCTTGCGCAGCGCCTCGTGCTGCTGCTGGAGCGCGCGCGTGTCTGGGGACGACGCCGCGGCGCCGGACGGAGACGCCATGGCGGGAAGGACGCGTATTGGTTTGTGAAGGGGGAGAGGTGCGGGCTGATTATTAAGGGATGTGAAACCACTAGGAATTTGTATGCATAAAATACGGAAATAGAAGGATTTTGGAAAGTCTGAGTTGGAAATATTTTTTATTGCCGTGTGTAACGTATGAGCTGGTGGTTATAGTCTCTGTTGAAGTTGTTGCAGTAGCTGGTGGGCTGCGGTGAAAGTGTCCACAGGATGTACAATGTCCACTCGGGAGTCGATGGACATGAAAGTACCGATTTGTTGAGGAGACGAAGGTGGTGGAGTGGTCGGGAGCGAGACGAGACGAGGCTCGCAGCGAGAGAGAACAAGGCGGAAGACACTGCCGATGACACGGTCGAGCGTCTTGCGTTTCTCTGCGAGAGGCAGTTGCACGTAGTCTTCGGCGGGGAGATCGAGTAGCCTCTCCACTGTGTCACCTTGACATATCACTGGTAGTGGGAGCGTGCGGGATCGACCGTTCTCGAGCGTCACAACCAGCTCGCGGTAAGTCTGCACCGTGTCTTGCATCCCGAAAAATATTTCTTGGCAGAACGAGCACTTCCACTTGGGGGGAGCACGAGTTGTCTGCTGTCTGGGCATCATCTCCAGAGGACGGAAACAATGCTTGTGGGCGCACATGCTGGAGTGACCCTTTTCGCAAGTTGAGTCGCAGGCGTAACCCCGAGTTCCGAGACTGTCGCTCGGAATCAACCAGCCAACAGCGGTGACGGTCATTTCGATCATCGTGAGAGCGTGTGCTGCGACACCGTACGGTGTAACAGATCGATCTAGTGCAGTGTGCATGAGACCTGGGATCGTATTCACTACGGTAAGCTTGGAGCTGTTGCTAAAGAGCGACTGCTTGCCGAAGATACTCTCCCAGTCCGAGCATAATACCACAATATTCGAAGAAGAGGCGCTGTACGCTTTCGTCGGGAAGGCAAACTCAGCTTGTGGCGTTTGCACTGACGCAGGTGGCATGAGTCCACGTTCACAGAAGCGGCGCACCGGCTTTGATTTCATGTCAATTGCCACAAGTCCATCCAAGAACGCGCTTTGTCCAGGTACGAGGCGCAAAGCTGTCAGGGCATTTTCTCCTGTGACTTCAATTGTCAGCAACTGCTTGGAGGACGCGATGTAAACTTGCAGCATCACAACCAGATAGTACTTTGACACTATCGTGCGGTCCAACGGCGGAGGTGGCTGCATTTTCGCCGTTATCGCCTCCGGCTGGTTCGTCTTTGGGTCGTAGTATGCGTAAAAGAACGCTGCCAAGAGCGGAATCCCGTGAGAAACCTTGATATTACGCACGTGAGCATACAGTGAGAAGTTGTGCCACCCTGGTTTGATATCTCCCAAGCTGGAAAAAGGTCTTTCTGTTTCGCCATGATCTTGCTGGACTGTTGGTGCGTTGGTGGGGCTTTTTACTTGCGCGACTCGACATGGCTTGCAAAATACAACAGTAGCACTGCCGTACTCAAAGTAATATGCCATCCTTTGCTGGGACGAATACTCGTTCAAAATGTGTAGAATCTCTGCGTCATTTTGATCGCACACGTGTACGAACGGATGAAAGATCGAGAGCGTGTCACCAACACGAAATAGACGACTGAGCGCCACTTGGTCATCCCAGAGAACCATTAAGTGCAGGCCTTGCGTCATTCGCTGCGTGTTCGGCGTTGCTCCAGCGGGAAGTCGAGTAGTGGTCTGATCAACTTCTCCTAATAGAATAACTTGTCGGTGGACATACAGTGGTGTCTGGCACGGTCGGATAGCGCCAATATCAAGCACCTTAGCCTTCACTATCAACTGCTGGATCACCGCCGGGTCTTGAGCTCCAGCAACCAGCTGATCCACTCGACTCAAACGAATCGAATCCGCCAGCAACCTCCGATCCAATGGTCTTTGTTCATCCAGCCGCGCAGCCAGAAATGCTGTCGGTAACAACGTGAACTTGGCACGGTTACTATCACTTGCCATCTCCCTTCTTTCCAACAATTTTGCATTGGTAAACGCTACATCCCGACCAATCTGGAATGGGAACGTCGCTGCACTGCACTAAATAGTCAGTTCACTTTATTTTCTTATTCAAGACAATTAAACTCACCTCGGCTCGCACTGCAAATGATCATGTAAATAATCCACACACGTCCGGAACCGTTGATGCAGATACCTAACCAAAACATTTTAACACAAATTTTTTCATCAAATTTCAATCAACCATTGCACTCACATGTACGCCATCACATCTTTTGCGCTCTCCATCACAATAGTGAGTCGATGGTTCCCGTAGTTCGCCACTTTGGCCACCAGCGCTTCCTGCTCCCCTTCCGCCAGTAGGTCTCCCATATCCTCGTCGTCTCGAATCTTCCTCCTCTTCCTCGAGCCCCCCACCATTGCTTCCTTTTGCTCCAATACTTTGGCCAACTCTGTGACCACCACCGCCTCCGTGAGCCCGTCCGGATACGCCTCAATGAGGCGCAAGAACTTGGTGAAAACCCAGTAAAACGGGAGACGCGGGGAGTCTGCGCTAATTCCGCGCTTTCGCTGCCATAATTCGCGCAATTTCAACTGTACATACAACACTTGGCGCTCTACAAAGTCCATGCTTTGTTGCGGAGCTGCACCGCCTGGGCGAGTGACCGGCCGCTCGAACTCCTCAATGGCGTCCAGCAGCTCCATCAATGATTGGGACGAGCGAAATACAATAGCAATAATATGTGGTGTGGTGCACACCATACACAAGGTGACTCCTGTGGAAGGGCCAATACCGGTACGATCTAGACGAGCAACGTAAGAAGACGACCAAGTGCAACATCTTGTCGACCTTCTCAACAAGAAATTGAAACCTATCGCAATCAAGGAAAGGGGACTTTGTTTCGTGGAGTCGATCTGGCTGTATGGCACGGAGCTGGACAGAGGACGTATGCTCAAGTCAATCATCCCAATTTTCCCAGACGGTTGTCCGCGTCTCGTGGCAAAGACGCACTTCGCTTTTGAAGATAAAGACGATATGGTCATTGTGATCAAATCTGTTACTGGCAGCACCAAATTCGTCCCATGCATGCCTACGGACTCCATTGACAACCTCAAGCAAAAAAATCAAGACAAATGGGGGTATCCAGTTGATCAGCAGCGCCTTATCTTCGCAGGCAAGCAGCTCGAAGATGGCCGTGCACTCTGTGACTACAAGATTATAAGTGAGAGCGTGCTGCACTTGGTATTCGCCCTCGGCAACTTTTTGTTGACGTTTCTGATAATTCCAACCTGTCGAGCACTCCTCCTGACTGGCGCATCTGTGACGAAGGACTGAACATCGAAGGCGAATGCGGGAATCGTGAGTTTGAAGCGTTCGGAGAAATGGTCATTTGTCGAACCGCTTTCGATTCGTTCAACATGAGGAAGTTTGCTGTCCTCGATGCTGCAAATCGTACAAACCAATTACCTGCGGGTTTTATAAGTGCGTGTGGAAGTTCGAAGGAGTCCGAACAAGTGACAAACACCTTACACTTGATGTTCTCACATTCGCCTTCAATGTTGAGGACTTCGGTGCATGTACACCACGTAGGAGCTATGCTATCCAACTGGAGCTCCACCAGCCACGTATCCTCGTACTTTGTAGATATCGGCGAATTCTCCACAGTAGCCTCCTCCTCCTCGAAGTTTAAATACCAAGTGTATCGTGCACTCTCCGTCGATCCTGTAGTCTGAAAGAGTCATGGCATCTTCAAATTGGTGACCGCAATGAATGACACGCAGTTGCTCTGGAGGGATTCCCTCTCTCACCTTAATTTTCCCCTTCAGCTCATTGGCAGTATCAGTTTTTGCACATCGAATGGAAATGGCTTTACCAGTCGCTTCCAGATGACGATAACGATTCAATTCAGTTCCGTAGAGTTGAATGCTTCGGACGATGAACTCGTCTACTCCCTGGACATTTCGTAGAATTGCGTGTTGAGAATCTTGATGAGGTCGTGGACTGGCGTGAGTTTGCCACGGGGTAGGTCGGACTTGGGAATCCCCATAACGCCTTGCAGGCCCTGATTGTACACATTTGTCCATGGGGTTGCGAGGGTGAGGTCCGACATGATGAAGGTGGCCTCGAGCTTTGCGGGAAGATACGGAATATGTGCAAATCCTAATATTGTCTTACTTAGTGCAAATGTTTGATAAGCGAAAAGTGACGATATACATGCAACTTCCGACTGAACGAACCCAACGATTGAAGTCTTTAACGCCAGCAATGAGAGCTCAAAACGGCTCCCAACATCTATGTATTCTAGAAGTCTACGCTTGGGACGTGTAAGTTCCGTTTGGTTTATCGTAATGTTCACCTGTTATGTTCAGCCTGTACCCAAAATGATTCATCGCGGTTGAAGTGCGAGGACCAAAGGTTTAACGAGTTCAAACTGTCAGGCGAGCCATCTGACCAAACGCTACACACTTGTGATTCTTGCATTTGCCTTCAGTGGTGAGTCCTTCACTGCACGTTCCCCATTCTGGAGCCTATTTGTCATGAGTCTTATTATAGCACCAAGTGTAGAATTCCTTCGTACCAGTCTTCAAGCTGAACGCCGCGATGTTCGTCACATCCCAACAATTTCCTGG